>APFE031298727.1:422-70155 GCA_000404065.3 Pinus taeda | reverse complement strand
GGAAGGTTGAATCAGTATTATCAAATCAATAACTTTTTCATTTTCCATACTTAGATTTATATACACTACTTCTGTTAAGTGATCCCACATGTACATGCAATTGTGTCTAATGAAACTAGCGTATATCTTGTAAACTTATGATTCAGTTAATCCATTAAATGTTGATCTTTAATCAGTGCATTAGAACATCATTCACCATATAAAAAGTAAACAGGTGCAGTAAAACAGAACAAATCATCACACATAAGAAGCACACATGAACACCATGATGTAAGGTGGAAACCCAATGTGGGTGAAACCACCTGCTACAATTCGTCTCTATCTTCTTTTAATAAGAAACTTCTTTTTACAATATTTATGTACTAGTGCAATCTTATACTAGTATGTAGGCCTCTACCTGCAGAAGGCAACAACCTTCTCTCATTCTCTAGCTTCTCTTGGAAGGGAGCTACAACCCCCTTAGCTCTTGTACTAGCTGATGTACTAGTATGTAGGTGATGGCCTACAGAAGGCTACAACCTTCTTCTCTTCCTGCAGGTACTACGTTTCATAAATTTTCAAAATGGATACTCATGGAACACAACATCATAATCGGAAGGCCACGTTTCATCCAATTTTCATATGGGACCTATCAACAACATTGGAGCTCAAAATCAATCAATACTACAATACAACTATAGCATCAACCAATCACCCAATACTGAATCACTGAAACCGTATCATCAAAACATAGAGCAGAACCCAGAACTCTGCCGCAATATTAAGAGCCAACTATATCACCAAAAATTATGCATTAGAGTGCATACGCTATTTGGAAGAGACGAACTGGCATGTATACACAATTTCACCAAAGAAAACCAACATATATGTCATCAAATACTTACTTATAACTTCGTTGCACTTCCCAACTTCAGACATACCCAAATCATTACATACAAGAGGATAGTATGTGTGTTAGCAACCAGATCTAGGTTATAAGATCATATAAAGATAATTCATTATGATCTTGATCCATTATTAGATCTTGTCCATCAACACTGAAGCTAATCACTATCAACCAATCTAAATATGCAGAATACTGTCACCAGTAAACAGTCACCAGAACTCAGACTTTGCATCAACAACCAGAACCACGTGTAACTTCAAACATCATAGTTCATATGGTATACAGTACTTAGATGTATCTAACCAGCATAGATATGCACTTTTATCAAACTGAACTAGTGTATGCATCTGTAAATATTCATTCATAATTTGCAGCTATTCTAGCTTGAGTTATACCAAAATTATAATATTTATAGAACATTACATGCATCAGTTTACCAATCTAGAATAAGCATGACCAAACCATATAGAGATGATTCATTCCAATCCATAAGATCTTGATCCATCATTAGATCATGTCCTCCATCAACCGTTGAGATTCCTCCTTGGCTTAGATGAAGTAAAGCGTCATAAACCCATAACCTGCATACTGGATCTCAGACTGCATCAGATATTTGAGACTTTCTGAGTTCCTTTGCCTAATGATCTTCTCCTCCTTTTATAGTCTTAGGCCTTACTCATTACCATGGTCCAAAACCACTTAGAACCAATACCTTGGGTCCTGGGTTAAACACTTCGGACGAAATACCATGGTCCAAAACCATAGGTCCAAAATACCAAGGACCAAAAACCATGGACCAAAAACAAGTTTTCCCACAAGTACATGTTTTTCCTTTCATGAAAGTGTGTGCATACGCATATGTGCTTTTTGATCAGCGATCCCGCGTGTATATGTGGCTTGCTTAGGAGCCTGTGTATATCTCTTTTTCCTTCATTCTATGAGCTTAACCTGTAGTACTTTGATCTTCATCATCAAGGACAACACCTATATCAAAATGTTAACTTGATGCTCTATGAATTGTCATTTCCTTTGAACTGCCCTCCATCACATCTATTAACAGAACTACCATGTATTAATGTCACATTTGATATCTCTTGTGAAGATTCACCTAGTTACCATGTATAAGTGAGTTGTTATGCTACAAGAGGGTTGCCATCAAGTACAACACATTCATCATAATGCCAAAAATCTCCCCCTTTGGACTTGATGGCAACAACAACACCAAGTCACTCTCCCCCTTTGACATCAAGGGCAAAGGGCAGACCTAGATCTTCTCCCCCTAAGAGTAGAAGACTTTCATATCTAAATATTTGAATATTAATCTTTGATTGAACTCCCCTTTTGTTCATGCTGAGATGTACTGTATCATCTATACTCCCCCTGAGCACATGCAGAGTCTGAAAACATTTTCAAGAAAGTAACATGACTCTATAACTCAACTATGTGAGTTTGACCTTCCTATCATCAATGACTCATACTTTCATTCTCTCCAACTAAGTGAGAATAAACTTAACTCATCCACCCAACCAAGTGGGGATATACCAGATACCAATTGTTTATACATGACTAAAATATTACATCATCCTTCTTATGCATAGTGGGGGTACAAATTACATCATATGACCAAGAGGGATTCATCAAACGACTATAATATATAAAAACAAACTATTACATCATGAGTCTTGATATGACCTTTACATCAAATGATATACATGACATTTATAACAGAGACCAAATATCTAAACAAGACCATGATAGTCATCAGCAACTATCATACACAATGTATGATCTGCTCCATAGGCATCTGTCAACAGCATCCAGACCAGCAACATTTATATGTCCATTAGTGTACATATCATCAACCTATAACAAGGTATGTCCGCTTATAGATATCAACTCATTATTTTGAACATTATCATAGCCTTCCATGAATGAATTCTACATATGTCATACAAAATCATTCACATTATATCATATGTAAAAAACACCATAGTCATCACATCATCATCAAGATTTGCATGATCTCTTATACCATCCATGTATCATCACTCGAGAACATCCCTCATCTGATAAGCATCAATTGACATATGTGAGTATCAACCTATCATCATATAGGTAAGAACTCATCATCATCATGTCTCCATCAATGCAACTTTGAGTAATCATCCATGTATCCAACATATTGTATATAGCACTATGTTTCTTGAGCTCAAGAGCTTTTGTCAAGACTTATTTATATCATCAACAACAACAATCCTCAACCATGTGAGAGCCAAGAACTATAGGAATCCTGCATCATAATTGTATTAAATGATATTTATGCATATGACGATAGAAACATATGAGTGACTCATCGTCAAGTAATGAAGTTGTGTATTCAAGCTTTAGACTTCTCCTTATCCTTAAGAAGATCACCATATAAGAAACATATATGCATCATCATAGAATCAACCACAAATCTGATCCGAACACCAACTATGTAACCTCAAGAATCATATGAGATTTTTTCATGGACAACCCATAACCATATCATAGAAATATGTATCATTTAGCCGTATAAGAATAATCGCCAAGGACTTCTAATCATAATGCCAAAAATGCATTATTCAAAGCATATGCTCCCCCTGAACTTGTGCCATATGTTTACTATCAGATCTGATCATGCATATATCAGCAAGAAGTATCAAGGCATCATCATCATCAAGTTAGGATCAAAAAACTTCTAAACATCTAATGAGTATCAAGACATTTCCACACATCATCAACATATTGTAACCATTATCAAACAAAGCAAATAATTGACTGAATCATATCAAACCCTTTTTCCTAAGCCGATCCCACTACTTTTCCTCAAACTAACATATACGTGATTGTGCAGTGTCTAACTCGCGTATATATGCGACTTCTCTTCATGGAAATTGCGTATGAGATTTAAAACACTGAAGTTTCACACTTTTAGCTCCCTTTGAGTCTGTTATGTTTGTACATTGTGTTGTGCCACATCTTTCTGATTGTACTTCCTTCTTCTTCCATATCTTCAAGTGTGATGATGTTTTCTCCTTTTGGTATGGTGCTCGTACTTTGTTCCTGCATTCCATTACTATATGTCCAAGATTATTACATGCATAACATCTTATATGTTTCATATTCCTTCTATAGCAGTGAATGGCTTTGTGACCAAACATATTGCAAGTAAAACAATCTCCCTTAAAGTACCTGGAACATGATGATTTTTCTGTGTGATGGTCTTGAACCATTCTTCTTATGCATCTGGCTGCAACATGTCCAAAATTATGACATACATAACATTCAACATTATTCATTTGAGGAATTGACCGACTTTCCACTTCCATAATTAGGAGTAAAAGATTTTCTTTGAAGAATTTCTTTCCTTGGTCGTTGATGGGATTGACCTCTCAGCATTTCAGATTTTGCATTAGAGTCTCTTGTCTTACTATGTGAACTAGATTCTCCTTCAATAGATTCATGAAAACCAACACTAGTTTTGATAGCAAGAGACCTTTGACTACTAATAATATCATCCAAGATCTTAGTACTATCTTGAAATCATAAGGGCTTATCCTTTTCTTCTAATTTATCTTTTAGAATATTTACCTCAACTTGATGTTGCTCTTCCTTTTCAAGATATTGCTACTTCATGATTCCTTCAATTTTTCTTCCTTCTTCCAACTAATGTCTTAATTCAAGAACTCTATTTTCTTGCTTTTCAAGAGCTTGGAATAATTCTTTGTTTTGCATATTTGATTCTTCAAGATCTTCTTTTAGTGAGAGAATCTTAGCTTCAAGACTTTCCTAGTAACTAGATCTATCTCTGAGTTTCTTGATTATTGTGGTCCTTTCATTTACTTCATTTCTTAATGATGTCACTTCATCCTGTAGCTTTTGACATTGGTCTTCCTTTTCCTTGAATTGCTTCCTTACCTTGTTTCCTTCCTCTAGTTGAGCTTTTAGTTTGGTAACTTCTTCGTTGGAGGCACATTTCCTTTTGTCCAATAAATTTTGTTCATCTCCAATTTTGTTCGTCAACCTTTTAAGTTCAACCTCTATTTGATATCTTTCTTTCTCACCCATAAGAGCAAATTGAGTTGTTTCACTATCACTTTCATCATCTTCAAATGAATGGAGAAATGTATCACCAGAGGATAACAAATTCATACCTGATAGTTCTTTTGCTTGTTCATCTTCATTCTGAGGAGATTCTGGATCTGAAGTTTTGCTTCCACATACTCCCCAATTGATTCTCCCACTATCAGAGTTCCTTTGAGATGTCTTCTTCTTCTGAGGTGCTTTCTTCTTATCTTCTTTCCCATTGTTCTACGAATCTCCTTCAAGCGATCAATCTTATACCAAAGGACCTGCTCTGATACTAATTGTTGAAAATAATATTGGAGTGGTGGAGGTGAATCAGTATTATCAAATCAATAACTTTTCATTTCCATACTTAGATTTATATATTCTACTTCCGTTAAGGGAACCCGCATGTACATGCAACTATGTCTAATGCAACTAGCGTATATCCAGTAAACTTATGATTTAGTTAATCCATTAAATGTTGATCTTTAATCAGTGCATCAGAACTTCATTAACCATATAAATAGTAAACAGGTGCAGTAAAATAGAACAAATCATCACACATAAGAAGCCCACATGAGCACCATGTTGTAAGGTGGAAACCCAATGTGGGTGAAAACCACTTGCTGCAATTCGTCTCTATCTTCTCTTAATAAGAAACTTCTTTTTACAATATTTATGTACTGGTGCAGTCTTTTACCAGTACGCAGGATTCTACCTACAGAAGGAAACAACCTTCTCTTGTTCTCCAGCTTCCCTTGGAAGGGAGCTACAACCCCCTTAGCTCTTATTCTAGCTGATGTACTAGTACGTAGGTGCTGGCCTACAAAAGGCTACAACCTTATTTTCTTCTTGAAGGTACCACGTTTCATAAATTTTCAGACTCGATACTCATGGAACAAAACGTCATAATCTGAAGGCCATGTTTCATCCAATTCTCATACTGGACCTATCAACAACATTGAAGCTCAAAATCAATCACTACTATAATACAACTATAGCATCAACCAATCACCCAATACTGAATCACTGAAACCTTGTCATCAAAACATAGAGCAGAACCTAGAACTTTGCAACAATATTCAGAGCCAACTGTATCACCAAAAATCATGCATTAGAGTGCATACGCTATTTGGAAGAGATGAACCATTGTGTATATGCAATTTCACCAAAGCGAACTAGAATATATGTCATCAAATACCTACTTATAACTTTGCTGCACTTCCTGACTTCAGACATACCCAGATCATTACATACAAAAGGATAGTAAGTGTGTTAGAAACTAGATTTAGTCCATCAGATCACATAAAGATAAATCATTATGACCTTGGTCCATTATTAGATCTCATCCATCAACACTAAAGTTAATCACTATCAACCAATCTGAATATGCAGAATATTGTTTCCAATAAACGGTCACCAGAACTCAGACTTTGCACCAACAACCAGAACCACCTGTAACTTCAAACATCATAGTTCATATGGTATACGCTACTTAGATGTATCTAACCTATGTATATATGCGCTTTTATCAAACCCAACCACCATATGCATCTATAAATATTCATTCATAATTTGTAGTTATTCTACAGTTGATTTATACCCAAAATATAATATTTATAGAACATTACATGCATCAGTTTACCGATCTAGAATAAGCATGACCAAAACATATAGATATGATTCATTCCAAGCCATAAGATCTTGTTCCATCATTAGATATCGTCCTCCATCAACCGTGGAGATTCCTCCTTGGCTCAGATCAAGTAAAGCGTCATAAACCCATAACCTGCATACTGGATCTCACACTGCATCAGATATTTGAGACTTTCTGAGTGCCTTTGCCTAATGATATTCTCCTCCTTTTATATTCTTAGGCCTTACTCAATACCATGGTCAAAAACCACTTAGAACCAATACCTTGGGTCCAAATACCTGGGTTAAACACTTTGGATGAAATACCATGGTCCAAAATACCAAGGACCAAAAACCATGGACCAAAAACAATTTTTCCCACATTTACACTCTTTTCCTTTCATGAAATTGCTTGCATACGGATACATGCTTTTTGATCGGTGATCCCCCGTGTATATGTAGCTTGGTTAAGTGGAACCTATTTATATCTCTTTTTCCTTCATTCTATGAGCTTAACCTTTAGTACTTTGATCTTCATCATCAAGGACAACACCTATATCATAATGTTAACTTGTTGCTCTGTGAACTGTCCTTTCCTTTGAACTACCCTACATCACATATGTTAACACAACTACCTTGTATTAATGTCACATCTGATATCTCTTGTGAGGATTCATCTAGTTACCATGTATAAGTGATTTGTTCTACTACATGAGGGTTGCCATCAATTACAACACATTCATCATAATGCCAACACCTACTTAGCTGAAACCACCACTGATAGTAAATTTAAGATTGTGAGCAGAAAGAAAACCAAGCTAAATCCAGTAAAAGAGCATGAAAAGAAAGTTGAAGCAGAAATAGAGATTATCATCAGGGGTGATGTACCCTCAACACATGTAGAGGAAACACCTCTACCCTCATATTCTTGTGCACAGACCATTCAAAATTAGAATAATGTAGAGGTTTCATCATCTAGCAAAACGGTGAACAAAGAGAAATATTTCATGGAGAAATACAAAGAAATTAAAATCAGAAATGAGGCATTAAAAGCTGCAATATGTACACAATACTAGAAGCAAACTCCCAATGGTCAGAGTAGGTTACCTTTAGATTTTGGCCTAAAAACTAGGAAGATGCAGTTGACTTTCTTACAGCCAGAGGTAAAGGCCCAAAAAGCTTTAGAAGATTACAAGAAAACAATGCTTGAAATTCATGCTCAGGATGTGCACCCAATTGACCAGATTGAACTTCATAAACAAGTAGGAGAAATGATATATTCAATCATGACACAAAAAGCTCTAAGTGTCCAGAAATTGAAGAATTCTTTGGAAAATGTATAGTCATAGTTAAAGCTAGAAAAGGCCTCATCACAAGCAAAAGAAAATAGGATTAAGTCACTAGAAGAGTTGGTGATTGAAACTGGTTATAGTCCAACTGATATCAAGGCAGCAGAAGAACTCTTCAAAAAGAAAAATGTAGACATAGTTGCACTCAAGAAACATCTTAAGCTACCAACTACTGGACATCCACAAACGAAGGAGGTGTTGGAGACACTTAATCAAAAGGATGAGATGATGAATTTAATCATCCAGTTGACAACTCAACTAAGAGAAATGGAGAAAAAATGGATAAATTGGTACATGATAAACAGGCTAGCAGAGAAGCAAGTCCCATTACTACTATTCCCATAGGAGCTACAGCAACAACAACATCAACATTAGTTCCACTAGCTACATCATCTACAACAGCAACAAAATCAAGAAAATCAACAACCCATCCCACTGATGAGGCCAGCAAATTGATTCAAGCCATGGTAGATATGTCCATTCAAACAACACATATCAATAAGCTCAAGGAGCAAGTGAAGAGCTTGGATGAGGAAAAGAAATTATCAGAAGTAATGCATCAAGCTGCGAAACAAAAAGCTAATAGATTGAATGACAGGATCCACTAGCTAGAAAAAGAATTGTCATTAAAGGAGCCTTTGGCCCAAGAAAAGAAACATTTATGGGCCAATATCATTGACTTAGTCAATGATATTTCACCATCTATATAGGTAATAATTGAACATAATGATTTAGTGAAGGAAGCCAGTGAGGCAATCCAAAAGGTAAAAGCAGATCTTGGGGAGAAACCAGAGGAAGCCTGTAAAATAATCAAATTTATAAATTCTAAAAACAATTATGAATTAGAGGAGCTTGGGATAGCTAGTAGAATAGAGACCATTATAGAAGTGAATAAAGTTATTTCCAAGAGAAATCTAATGATACAGATTGAGGAGAAATATCAAAACATGAAACTTGCAATAAACAGGTTTTTCGACAAATTTGAAGTATTGAGATAGAAGGGTTTGCCTAATCTTTTGGTAATCAATGATAAATTGATGAAACATGAAGATTATGACAAGAAGATGAGAGAAATAGCTAGAGAAACTTCCAACAGTTCATCAATGAAAGATGTGCCCATAGGAAAAGTGCTCTATCAGACTTTTGAGAATCTCTTTTACCTCCAGCATGAGGTAAAACATCTCTTTATAAACAAGCCCACTTTTGCAAAGTACACAGAAGTTGATGAAATCTATAGAAGAATGGTAAAAATCAAATTACCTGATGAAGAGGCTTGTGAGAAACTGAATGATTTACTTTTAAAGGTAAAAGTAAAACATGTAAAAGAGCAGTCAAGGTTAAAATAGAGCATGAAGGTTAAAATTGAAACAAAGCAGTCAAAGATTAAAAGTAAAGTAGTAGTAGAGTTTAAAGAGTATCAAATGACAAGGCAGATTAAATATGTAGCTAGCTTGAAAGACACTAAACAGAAAAAGAGACAGCCAGCGTAAAGCAAGCAACAAAAGAGATAAAGCAGCAAAATATTAGTGAAAGCAAACAACAAATCCAAATAAGCAAGGATAGCTTGCATTAGTTAGATAATTGTCTCTATATTCTTGCATGAAGATATTTCATTTTCCTTGAATAATTCCTAAATTAGTCTTAGGATATTTTGTAGTAGTTTTTGTATAAATACTTCATAATTCAAAGTATTGAGGGTGGATATCTAAATATTTCTATAGTTGAACTCATATACAACCTTAGGGTTTTCTGCACTTTTTCAGTTGACAGATAAGACAAATAATAGAAGAATTCCTTTACAGGATTCATGTGTTGAGCCAATTCAGTGCAGTATATTTCAATTGTTCATGTTCTTTTCTAAAGTATTCCACAAACTTGAATGTTTTTCATCTAAATTTGAATGGTATAATAGGAATGTTATTGCAGAATCTATTTAAGTACACTCTGTTTTGAACTGCTATTCATGTCTATGTTTTCTTTTGATATCTGGTTTAAAGGATCCTTAATTTACCTCTAATCCCGATTGACCTCCTTCATCTTCCTTCATTATCCAGTTTAAGGAATCATTAGCTGCTCCTTGATACCAATTGAAAATCATTTCACCATTTCAGCGTTAAAGATCTAATTTTTCTTAGTCACCTTGCCCTATAACACTGCTTTTATAATTGGTTTATGTTCTATTTTCTTGATATATTGACTCCATAGCCCAATGGAAATTAGAAAGGAACCTATCCATCTAAATTAGTAATTACACCAACAAATAAAAATCAAACCAAATCAAGCAAACATAACTAGCCTAAAATCCATTAAAATAAACAAAGTTAAATAATATAGAGAGAGCCCTCTCTGAGTTTAGGAAGGCTAGATCCTAAGCTCCAAAGTAGGTTTGTAGTCACCTCTGATATTTATTTTTAACACATTGAATAACCCTTGCAAATTTTCGAGTGATAATAGTAAGGAGTGATATGTTTCAATCCAATAAACAAGTATAACATTCAAAGTAAGAAAAATGAACTACTATAAAAATGCAAGCTAAGAAGTACTTCACCCATGAACTACCATATAAGATTTCTTTTTGAAAAACAAATATACTATGGGAAGGAGTAAGAACTCTTTTCATAACGCACTCCAACAAACAAATATTTGACAAAGCAATTTCAATCCTAAAGGAGATTGTAAATACTTCAATCAACAAATAAAAACTAATAACGTCAAAGGAATGAAAAAAGAAAATTTTCACCAAGAAAGAAAAAAAAAAAATCCACAACAAGCTAGCTAGAAAAGACAAAAACTAAGAAGTTTGACTTATAACAAAATGGTAACTGATTGAAAAACTAAAGTAATCATCAGATCCAAGACTCAAAGAAAAACTCACGAAAATTTCATTCTTCCTACAACTAACATAGGTATCCAGTAGAAATGAATGTGATTAACAGGGATAGTAGAAAATGTTAGACAAAAAAGTGTGATGATGCACTACTATCTCTCACAACAAGGTGAAACAAGCCTAAAAACTGAAAGAAAATTAAAAAATTTCAAAATACCTTATAGATCTTGGTTTTCAATATTAACAATGTTCAGCGAGAGACAGAAAACAGTTGAATTATCATAAAATAGTGAAAATTGAAGAACAACTCGTTCACCAGTGGATTCACCAATTTGTTTGGCAGATAAATCATATCTTGCTAGTAAGACAAATCTCCCTAGACTTGGGAACACAGTCTAGAAACAAATAAACAAATACATAGAAGCATTCCCTACATTATCATCAATTCGTAAATGTAAGTATGACGAAGGTTTTATACCTACTTTGAAATTCTTGCTCGTGCTATTGTTTGATGTAGAGTTCAATTTGCTTCTCAATTCTCCAATAAGAGATCTACAAATGCTCAAACATACAAATCATCAAATTATATGATACATAAATGATTCAACATAAACCATAAAAGTGATTTAGGAATCTCATAACAATGAGTGCGGGAAAGAAATATGCATTTGTACTAAGAATGAAGACAAGGAGAAATTTACAACCAAGCCTTGATGTTGAAATCTTCTTCCCATTGATCCTAAATTCCAACCTTGCAATAAAAAATTCTCCAATGGATACTTTGGAAACATTAAAGTATAGTCTTAAGAGTAAAATATCCAACCCCTTCCCCATGAGAGTATTTTGAATTTATATACAAGGGAAGGGTAAGAAGAGATAAAAGATGGAGGTTACAAATCCACTAAGGTAGTGGTGAAATCGACTAAGGTAGGAATGGGATCTAAGATAGGAGGGATGCAAGCTAAATCCCCATCATTTGGAATAGATACCTTCATGAGGCCTATATAATAGAATTTTCTCATTCCTTTTTATTTTTTACCCACGCTAAAGGATATTCACACTTTTTGTGAATGAAAGTTGTGATGATGTCACCAGATGTTAGTTATGAAAGGCGTGACCATTCCAGGTTAATAATGTTGGAACCTACGATAATCTCCAAAATTAAGATTTTTAAAGGTATTTTCATAAAATTGTTATCTTCCATAGAGAGTTATTTATTCCATCCTTTTTGGGGATTGAGAACAATAGTTCTTTTGATATTGAAAGATTTGGATTTGACAACATTCTCCTATAGGTGACAAAGTGATGTGTAACAACTCTTTGTTTATTTGCTTCATGGTTGATTTTCTGTATGTGGAATTTCCTTGTCAAGATTAACTTCATAAACTAGGTATAGATCTTGATATATAACCTCCCCACTAAAATAAGGTTATAGAAAAGGAAAGGACATTGAAGTCTTCTCTCCTATATATAGGCACTCTACCTATATAATCTTCTCATTCTATTACTATTGGTTCCTCAGAAGCAAGCGCTGACGGTTCTCCAAGTAACAACTTAAGTGAGATTAGGAATCTACTTTGGAATTGTCTCATGGTATGTCTCTTCGATGAAGCATGTGGCGAAGCGATGAAGTGCATATAGGAAGCGAAGTGTCCAACTTAATAGGTTGCACTGGGAAATCTGACAGAATGGGTGAACTTGACAATCTAACAAAATAGGTGATAACAATTTTGGGGCTTCATGATCAATTGGTGGTAGAAGCTCTTTTTTTTCATATTGATTCTCTAAATTGAATATGCTACATGAAATGGATCATATATATGCTATATGATGTAATGAAAAGCGAATAAATATAAGAACTTACACTTATATAAAAAAAATTAACATTCCTTGAACTTACGTCAATTTAAATTTTCCAAGACACACACACATAGATGCACACAAAGTTTTTAAAATTGCTCAAAATCACCATAATATAAAATTTTTAAGAAACATATATAGGAAAAACAGTGAAATATGAAATAAGATGTTGATATTTCTCGCCCAATCAAACAATAAGGAAAAAATTGGAATACATTTAAAAAATAAACTTTGGTTAAAGAGATTATCTGAGAAAAGGTCAAAGGAAATTCATATGTTTTCAGAGTGATATCAACCACTATATACCATCTTATTTGGTAGCTATAATAATCAGAATGGTAACTAAGTAACAATGCATGACTAGAAGGTAAGAAAGAACAAGGTTAAATTTTTTTAGAAACATTATGATTTTTGGATTAGAAATAATGGAATGCCATTCATCCTTCATTACGTTCAATATACACAAATATGACATGAAACCAAATGGTATTATGTAATATTTCATTATACTAAAATGTTATTTTTAAATTCAGAGTTGTAGTTATCATGTATATCAAATTTTTATTATAAAAAGTGTTCCTTGCAATTATTGCCAACCAACTTTATTATAGTGAGGAGTTTCTTCTAAAATAAACTTGTTTCACATTTTATTCTCAGAAACCCTCTCTAAATACTTTAGACATTGCATGAAACAAAGTTACTCTTGTCTTGAAGTCTAATAATTTTTTGAACTAGCAAAACTACATTTACTATTGTTTTTGATATACACTAATTGACATCATTTTAATACGTCGATTGACATATAAAAGGTAGAAAATATTGCCGATTGGCATACAGAACCACATTAGTAAATGTGATTGTGCCACTTAACAACTGACATGTGTGGGGTGGATTCATTGACTATGGTTGAGCATGGTTAACAAAGATTTATGAGGTTGATCATGGTTGAAAAGGTTGATGAACATCGAAGAGGGTTGAGTGAAGTTTACCATGGTCAACCATTAATGTGTGAATGTATTATTGTTACATCAATGTAATAATATTATATTAATGTTTGCATTATTACACTATTACATTAATATTGACCATGGTTGATAGTGGTTCATGTTACATTAATTTTAATCTTAATGTTATAGTAATTTTACAAAACTGGTTGCATTAATGGTGAAGTGGGTTAACGAGGTTAAGCGTGGCTCACAAGGTTGACAATGGTTTAAGAGGGTTGACCATTATTGGTCAAGGTGGACCATGATTAACCTCATTTAACCATGATTGAGAATGATTACCATGGTTGACTAGGGATTAAGATGAAATATTCTTGACCTTAGTTTACCATTATTTTCCATGGTTGACCATTGTTACATGGTCAATGTTAATGTAACATCAATGTTGACCATGGTAAACCATACAATATCACAATAATTTTAATGCTAAAAAATGGTTACATTAATGGTTTAAGAGGGTTAATAGGGTTGACAATGGTTGAAGAGTGTTGACCATTATTGTTCAAGGGAGACAATGGTTGACCTTTGTTGGCCATGGATCACCATGGTTGATGACACTGATCAAGGATGAAGAGTGTTTACTATTAGTTAACATGGTTAACTAAGTTTGACCATTGTAAACCATAAATATAATGACGTGTTTATGTTACATTAATCTAACAATGTAACATTAATTTTTTCAATTATTATATTGTTACATTAATGTTGACCTTCATTAACTTTACATTAATGTTGACCTTCATTGATTTTACAATGATGTTACATGAATGTTACAAAAATGGTTTCATTAATTGTTGAGTAGGGTTGATGAGGTTTAATATGGTTAAAGAGGGTTGGGAATCATTGATTGAGGCTTGATGGAGGTATAATGGTGACTCACATTAACCCCATGTTTGATTGAGGTTGACCATGGCCAACCATTATAGCATGGCTTGAAAATTTTGACCATGGTTCACCATTGACCATGATAGATTATGGTTGGAAATGGTTTACCATGCTTGATCATGGTTAACAATGGTTGACCATGGTTCATTATGGTTGGGAATGATGCCCATTTTTGGAGCATGTTGACCATGGATGACATCACTTGGCATATTTAGCCATTGTTGACCATATTTTGCTATAAGAGATTGTGATTATCTATGCGGAAAATGGTTGACTGCATTTAACCATAGAGACCTTGGTTGACCATGTTCGACCATTCTAAGCATGGTTGAATGTGGTTAAATATGGTTGACCATGGTTGACTATCACTAATGAAGGTTGTGTAGAGTTGAACATGGGTGATAGTGAGTGATAATGTTTAATCATGTTTGATCATCATTGAAGTCTCTTTAACCATGTCTATCCATGGTTTCCTTGTGGGCGCACAAGGTCGATGAAGGTTATGAGTGTTTGCTATAGATGACTATGGTGGACGATATTATACCAAGTTGTCCATTTTGACAATGGTTAACCATGTTCAATCATGTTTTCCATGGGTGACCACTATTAGCCATGTTGATAGTGGAGACCATTATCGAAAATGGATTGACCATATTTTAAATTAATTGACCATGTTTTTCCAGGCTTTTAATGGGGCACGATGGTTTACCATTGCTAAATAAGGTTGAATGTGGTTGATTATAGTTAAAGATGGTTGTATATGGTTAACATATCATTCAGTAATGTTGATAATTATTGACTATGGATGCCCACATTTAATGATGGTTGAAGAGGGTCAAAAGTTGTGGATGATGATTGCTGATGGTTGACCATGGTTGATATGATTGATGAGGGTTGATCATGGTTGACAAAGGGTTGTCAAGGATTGACCATATTTTACCAAGGGTTGATGAAATTTGACCATAGGTAACCATGGTAGGCTACTCATGACCAGGATTGATAATGATCAATTATGGTCAAGTATGGTTGACCATTGATGATCATGTTAACCATGGTTGACTATTATTGAGCTAATTGACTATGGTTGAAACCCTTATCAATGTTCAACGATGGTAAGCTTGTTCAACCATGGATGAGCTTCTAATACCATGATTGACTATGGTCAAGTGTGGTTGAATAAGGGTGAACATGGTTCACCATGGTTGGAAATGTTTAACAATAGATGAATATGGTTGACCATGTTGAATGTGCTTGATAAATTAGTTGACCATGGTTGTCCATGGATTGTCATGGTGGCCATGGATCCATTAAATAAACCAATCATAGGGATTTTAATGGGTGATTAACTACATTGAATTAGGTGAGAAAAGTGTATAAGGTGTATGCTGGTGATAGTTATGCCAAAAAGAACAAAGTCTCTTGTATTAATATAACAATTATTTCAAGAAAATAGAAAAAAACTAGTATTGGTACACATACATATTTAGATTTAAAGAGGGTGATTATGTTAATTCTTCTCTCTCTCTCTCTCTCTCTCTCTCTCTCTCTCTCTCTCTCTCTCTATATATATATATATATATATATATATTATATATATATATATATATCTTATTGAACACAACAATATAAATTATAAACAATAACAATACATAACATTCAAACACATGAATGTAATATGAGCACAATAACACAATGACAACGTTATGCCCATTTTCAAATTTACTATAAGAGGAAGAGATAGCCTCTTTAGACCAATTGGAGTTCGTGGATGAGACAAGTAAAGTATATAATAATAGTAGTGGATCTGTTCTTGATTCTAAACTTAATAATATTTAAAAGAGAAATCTAAGAAATGTTGTTATAGGAAGTTTAAGGAAGGTAGTAATCATTGGCAGTGAATATACTATTGAATGCATATGGTATTGAATGAGAACTAAACTCCAATGGGGAGAATATAAATGATAAAAATGGCCATTATATATGTAATAGCAAGAAGGGAAAAATGAACACCACCCAAAACAGAAGTAAAGGAGAATTTTTCCTTCATCATAATTCCAAATAATTAAGAAAATAAATATAATATAAACTTAATTGGTATAAATTAAAGTATTTAGTGGTATATAATATGGAAATTATTTAAGTTCAAAATGGATTTATAAAAGTTACTATTACTCTATCTAATAAGGATATAATCTAAAATTACTTTTGACTAACCTTGTTATAAAATCTAGTTTATGGGCCTTGTCAAATTATTACTGCTATTTTAAGTTCTTTTTAACAGATTGGTATGTCTTATTGTCAAGGAAATTCCCTAAGGGAGATGATCCCTTAGATATTAAATTCAAGATCTCTGCAGAGAAATATGTTATCAATTAGTGGTGGAATGAAACTCATGCATAGCATGAATAAATATTATATAGGAATGATATATATTATTTGTTGCTTGAAGAAAACATAGATGTATATATTTTTACAACATAGAATTGTTATTAAATAATTTTATGGACATTGTTAAAAAGTCAAAAAGGGATGTTAAACCAATAATTTTTTGATTTAGTATTGTTAAATTAAAGTAAATTTTGACATAAATTGTATAAAGGATAACATTGTACAAGGTGAAGAATCTATACAAAACAAATACTTATTAGGTACATTATGTTAGGTATAAAGATTGGCGTTATATTCCTTGGAATGTGAATCTTTAAAACATAGAGTACTAAGGAAGAAACCACAATATCACAAATGTAAAGGTAAGATAAACATTGTGGATTTTTTTTGAATGTATCAAGAAGTTGTTTAAGAATAGTAGAGGAATGTCCAAAGGAAACCAAATGACTCAATATGTCGTTATAAAGGTAAAATTGTGAATTACATATAAATTATGAAAATTATTTATATTCTAATTGAGAATAGGATGGAAACCTTGTGGATAATCTCATACAACTATTATGTAAACTAGATAAAAAGACTTGGATAAGCCTTATTGGCTCTAAGTTGATGCAAATATGGACAATGGGAAACTTAATGGTACAAGGACCCTATAACCAAGCTTCCATACAAAGTATGATGCAGAGGAAAATTTGTATATCACATTGAATGTGTTTTAAAAAGGAAGAATTTACTAATGGAAAATTGGATGATCTACATGATGTTGAGAAGTATGGAGGCTTAGCAATACGGTGATTTCTCTTTCACTGGTAATTTCTTGTAAATTCTATTAGTCTTTTTTTACTATATATTAATTTTCTTGATCAAACAATTACCAAATACATATATAATGAAAATCATAAAAGACTAATGAACACAACATATAGGCTCTAGGCCAGGGGAAAACCCCTTTACAACGAGTAAAACACAGACAATAAATTCTCTTCTTATAGGATTATATCAAAGTGAGATATCCAAGACTCAAGACCAAGACCAATATCCTCAGAAGTACCAAGTCAACCCTTCATTATTTCCACTAGATTCCATGTTCTTGTTCATCAATGAACCTTTAGAAAATCAGAAATTTTTCCATCAAACAACTTCTTCACTTCCTCAATACCTCTTGAGAAACTTGCATATTTCTCACAAGAAGTTTTCATTCCTTCAGAATAATATCAGAATAATCTTGCATCCGCATCTTTGAAATTTCACATATGTGGCCACAAGACATCAAGGAAGA
This sequence comes from Pinus taeda, assembly GCA_000404065.3. NCBI lineage: Eukaryota > Viridiplantae > Streptophyta > Pinopsida > Pinales > Pinaceae > Pinus > Pinus taeda. The sequence goes on along the minus strand of APFE031298727.1, from coordinate 51,950 downwards.
GCTTTTCCAAGTGGAGGACCATGTTGGACAATATATAGTGGTTTATGTGTCCGAAAAGTCATGTCCTTTCGGTAGGCCAAATTTATTATATAGAGGGTTGACTTGGTCTTAGGTTCAACTTCACTCTTTTCACAAAAATAATATATTTTATTTCTTCTATAAATACTCTAAATGGGACTTTTACCCGTGATCATTCTTCTTTTGATTTGACAAATCTTAGAAGCATGAATAAAATGTTTTACATAAATGACCAATTAAATTGAGCGTGAAACCCATGCTTATAAAATAAATTTTTCTTTCTTTCTTTGATCTTTTATGCAAAATATATAATAACATAATTACAATAGCAATTATGAAGACTGAACCTAGTTATATTTTCTAACACTCCCTCTTAACTAGGGAGGTATTTATAATCCTATAATAGGTACAAGGATGTTCTCAAACTAAAATATTCTCATAAGAAGGGTTTGATTGGTAAGCAATCTTGAAGCACCAACTCCATAACCAACATTTTGAACATAGAAAAACCTTGAAAAACAAGTTGTAACTCTAGAAGCTTAGATTTACCACAGTCATTTTGTAGGAATGTCTATTTTTCGGGTCCATAAATGGATCTATTATCAAGACAAAGAATCCTTGAGAAAATAGTGTCGAGAGAACCACGCTATTAATGTAAGAGATGAGAAGCAAAATGAAAGAAATGAACAAATGTTAGATAATTAATAATTAGAAAAACCCTAATTTAAGGGATTACTCATTTATTATATTGATAATATATTATTGATAGTCTAATGACTAGATACATTAATTCAATGACGTTATATTGGTATATTTAAAAATATGTATAATATAATGAGTTTTAATTTATTTTACTATTATTAATTAAGAATATTAAAGAAAATATTATAATATTTAATGATGTTTAATAATATTAATTGTTATTGGATCATATTACAAGAAATTAAATTAGAGTAGTTGAATAAAGTAGTTGTAATGTTAAATTCTAGGTTGATAATTTATATTATTTATAATTAATTAACTTTAAAATCATAATTTAATTATTTTTGTTTAATTAACCATGTTATTATAATTTAATAAATAATTATAATGACATGTTAATTCAAAATTATGGAGGAGCAGAGGAAATACGAGGAAAAAGGAAGGGTGGAGGATAGTGCAAGGAAAAGGCAAGGAAGGTAGGAGATGGGGTTCAATTAAGTACTTAGAATACTTAACAATTCTGGAGGGGAATCTACCATTTTTTTATTTTAAGGCCCTTGTTTCTATTTATATTTTTAGGGTCTTTTATGATCTCCACAGATTCTCTAAAGTGTCTTTTTAAGTAGCGGGTTTCCTTGGAAATAATTTCAGTTTTCTCAATGTTTATATGGTGCTTGGTATTGTTGGAGTGCTCGAAGAGGGTGGAAGAGCGAATACCTTCATGTCTAATATTAACAACATGTTGTTTAATCCTACTTTTAAAGGATCTTTGAGTCTCATTAATGTTGCGTTTACAAGAAAAACAAGTTATTTTGTAGATTCCTTAGTGTTGGCGTGGGTCAACATGATCTTTGACATACCTCGTTTCTTGATGGATGGTTTTCATTGGTTTGAAATGAAATGAGAAGTCTTTCTTTATTATAATTTTGGAAATTGTATCAATCACACATTTGATGTGTGGAAGATAAATTATTTTGTTAAAGGAATATAAGGGTATAACTGATACAATTTCAAAAATTTTAAGAAATAAGAAATTCTCCATTTATTTCAAACCAATGAAAACTATCCATCAAGAAATGAGGTTTGTCAAAAATTATATTGACCCACATCAACACCAAGGAACCTACAAAATAACTTTCTCTTGTAGTAAATGCTACATTAGGGAGACTGGAATATCCTTAAGAATTAGGATGAAAGAACATGTTGTTGATATTAGACATGAACATGTTTGCTATTCCACCCTCATCAAGAACTCCATCAATACAAAACACTATATAAACCTCGAGAACACTGAAATTATTTCCAGTGAAAACCACTTCCTAAAAATATTCTAGAGAAGCCTTGGAGATCATCAAAAACCATAACAATCTAAATTGAGGCAATGGCCTTAAAATAAAAAAATTGTTGGTTTCCCCTCAATAATTCTTAAGTATTCTAAATCTTTAATCACACCCCATCTTCTACCTTCCTTACCTTTTCCTTGCATTATCCTTCCCCTTCCTTTCTCCTCTTCTTTTATTCCCTCTCCTGCAAAATTATGAATTAACACATCATTATAATTATTACTTAAATTATAATAGTATGGTTGATTAAACATAAATTATGATTTCAAAGTTAATTAATTACAAGTAATATAAATTATCAACCTAGAATTATAACGTTACAACTACTTTAATTAAACTACTCTAATTTAACCTTCTTATTATAGATGCATTAATTTAATATATATTTATTAACATCATTATAATATTATATTTTTTATTATTTATCCTTTAATCTTCTTATTAATAATAGTAAAATAAGTTAAAAGTGATTTATGTTATACATATTTTTAAATATACCAATATATCCTCATTGTATTAACATATCTAGTTATTAATTTATCAATAATATATTTATAATATAATATATGATTAATCTTTTAAATTAGGATTTACTTATTTATTATTAATTAGCCGACATTTCCTCATTTCTTTCATGTTATTTCTTATATTTGTTTTGCTGAAGCAAGAGTCGTACCTTGTATTTCATTAAATCTTAAAACAACTTACATAATATACATCATTCCCAAAGGAACTGCGGGCCACAGAAAAAGTGTCCGCTTATAGCCTATGGCCCCGAGCTAAAGGCTTAAACACTACAAAGTCCACAAGACTACAAAGTCCATAAAAAGCAAAAAAATCAAACAATAAAATTTGGAGTTGGACCTAGTGATGAATTAGGGAAACCTCTAAATAGATTTCGGGTTTGGAAGGAGGGGTAACTCTCGAGCATGTGGAGCGTCCGAAAGCCACCAATTTCCATCAAGACACATAACCTGCCTGGAAGATATTTTTCCCTGATCCGTGCCATTATCCTTGACTATCGATCCTCCATGCCAGATCCTACGATGGAGGATAATATCGCACTACCAAGTAGCCTGTCGGTTACTCCCGCAATAGCCAACCTGGATCCACAAACAAGCTCACTTGTTCCTGATCGTGGATTTGTCCTACATGATCCGAAGACCAAGGATCATATCACACTGGCCTAGCACAGTGAAGAATAGCACGCGATGAGGGCGGTATTCCTTCCCCGTACTATGCCATGTGTTGCTTGGTGAGTGGAATCACTCCCAACTCTACAAAACCATTTCCTGCATGAAGGGCGTGCGATGGATGCCAAACCACCTCCCGAGTGGTATTGAAGCCACCAAAAGGAGTGGTATCGACCCCCTTGACCAACCCTTCTCCACGGTCAAATGAACCCATGCATAATGCAAATCCAGCTAGTCGGCTGACCATCTGCGGAACTGCACCTGCTTAGCAACTCCCATCTGAAACTTTTGTGATCATATTGTTGAGGGTTGTGGAGGCCAACAGTACCCTGCATCCCTAAAATGATCTTACTTTGGAGAAAATACTACATGAAGTAGCCAAATAAACTAGACAACGCCCCTGTGTCTTTTCTTCGTAACACCATTATATCCTCATCTGCCTGGTCATGACATTATGTCTTTAATCTATTCAAAGGATTCTCAAGCCAACTCAGCGCAACCCTACATTTAGTACTGAGTACTCCTTGATTTGCCAAGATGTTTGCCAATTTGTTAGCTATTCTTCTCACATGGTTAAAACTCACAGTGTGTAAACCCTAGAGATGAAGCTGAATCCTCTTACAGACCTGGAGCAGTCTCCATTGTTTAGAGACTTTTTCTGGCTATGTGCCATAGCTTATTCTTTTGACTGAGTTTATGATTAAATCAAATTCAGCTTCGACAATAACATTATGGAGATTATCCTGCCTCAGAAAATCTAAACATTGCTCAAGAGCCATTAATTCTACCATATTGTTAGTGGCTCTTCCCAAATGGCAATGGAAAATGAAAAGGAGACTACCATTTTCATCCCTTAGCACCCCGCCACATCCAGCAATACCCGAGTTATCTTTGGAAGCCCCATCAATGTTGAATTTCAAAAAACCCTTAGGGGGAGGATGCCAATGATCCTGTTTAGAAACCATCTCAAAAACCTTTCTGTCTAGGCCCTGAGGAATAAGCCCCTGCATACCTAACATAAGAAGTATCTGTGATTCAGCTTCTGAAGGTGGATTCTTAGCGAAAGTTCACACTATGGTGCTTACCACCTCCTTAAGTTGTCTTCATGTTTGCTCGAGAAGGCAATGGGAGGAAATTCTTACATTCTTAAAGATTATGTTGTTCCTTTCTTTCCAAACAATCCATATTATGAAACTTGGCGTTAAAGCCCAGGCTGAGCCTAGAAGTTCATTGTCTGAGAAGTTACATCTCCAATTGTTTAGGGTATTGATAATGCTTCCTTTGTCCCTATCTGTCTACTGGAAGATAGTGGCAAAAGTATCCCACAACCAAGAGGTAAAAATACAATTATTGAGAAGGTGCTCCATTGTTTCCTCTTGGGCTTCACATAGCTGGCATCTGGAAGGGCCCATAACACCCCTCTTCCAAATGTTATCCCAAGTTATAATTTTCCTATGATGCACCAACCACATGAAGATTTTAATCTTCATCCATCCTTGATGTCTCCATATGTTCTACCGAACCCTATCGAGTTCATTGGAATCTAGCTCAAGGAGTATGTGTTTTGCCTCCTTGAGATTGAACGTTCTTGCAGAATTGTTGCCCCATCTAAGTTGGGCATGCCCCCTTGTCACTAATATTTTCCTTTGTTCCAACATTGTCAAAAGTACATCAGATTTGACTTTCAGTGGGTTGTCTTCCTTGTAATCCATCTTCTTCCAGGTTCTCCATTTTCCTTCACTGTTGGTTTGATCCCAAAATTCTTTTACCTTAAATAATATTTTGGTATCTATTCCTTTCATGAGGTACAGAAGGTTCTCGCTTAATAGTGTAGGTTCTTGTTTCCATTTGTCCTCCCAAAACAAAGCAAGATCACCATCTCTGATTTCCCAGAAGCTGTTTTTTGTACTAATCCTCTATTTCCCCAGGCTTTATTCCAGATGTGTGAGCCATTTATGCTACCAGACATTCTTATTAGATCATTATCTTGCCAATTGCTAGCATATTTTTCTTTCTAGATTCTAGCCCAATGTGCCTCTGGTTCTTTTACCCAGCACCACCATAATTTCACCCCTAAAACATTACTTAGTGCTTCTGGATTATCCAGTCCTAGACCCCCATAATTTTTCGGTTTGCAGATCTTCTCCCAGGCTACCAAGCCCCATTTCTTTCTTTACTCCCCCTTGCCCCAAAGAAAGCCTCTTCGAATGGTTCTAAAGTGTTGGAGAACTCCTTTTGGGGCTGGAAGGTCTGATAGCATGAAGACAGGAATTGATTGGAGAACAGATTTTGTAAGCACTAACCGACCATCCAAGTTTAAAGATCTAAAGGTCCATTTCCTGATTTTTATCATGCATCTTATTGATCATTGGCTCCCAAATGCCCTTGTGCAAAGGCTTATTAGTAAGAGGAACTCCCAAATATTTGGAGGGAAGGACATCCCTTTGAAAGCCTAGAATCCTGGAGATATTTTTCTGAATAGCAATATTTGGTATTAAAGAAAACAAATTTAGAATTGGAGAGATTAACTTCCATACTTGTAGCCATGGAAAAGTCAAATAAGATATGCTTGTACACTAAAGCTTCTTTGACCGTGGGTATTCCTTGCAGCATAGTGTCATCAACAAATTGTTGATGGCTCAAAGCCTAACCATACTTTGAAAGTTGGAGGCCTTTGATATTACCAATTTCTTTAGCATGCTTGATATACTGACCCAGTCCTTCCATCATGAAGATGAGGAGAAAGGGTGAGAGCGGATCACCCTACTTGAGGCCTCTAGAAGGAGTAAAGGTCTTGGAAGGAGAACCATTAACTAGAATTGAGAAGCTGGAAGAAGTTACCAGGGCCATGACCCATCTAACCTAGTTATGATCAAACCTAAAAGCAATAAGGATCTTCCTTATATAGTTCCAATTCAGCTCATCATAAGCTTTGGCTAGGTCCAGTTGCGTAATCATACCAGCCTTCCTATTGCTTATCAAAGAGTGCACCACCTCATGTGCTTGAATGATGTTATTGAGAATTTATCTACCCTCCACATAACCGTATTGGTCCACAAAAACTAGAGTAGGAAGAAGTGGTTTGAGTCTGTTAGCAATAACCTTGGATATTATCTTATAAACCACACTGCACAAGGCTATGGGTCTAAACCTGTCTGGAGTCTGGGAATTATCCTGTTTGGGGATCAGGGCAATGAAGGAAGTATTGAGAACCTTTAAAATAGTTCTATTCAACCTGGAATCTTCCACTACATTTAGAATATCCTGTTTAACTATATTCCAGCATGCTTTAAAGAAATCCACATTGAAACCATTAGGGCTTGGTGCTTTACCATTTTGCATTTCTTTGATGACCTCACTAGCCTCCTCTTCTATCACCAGCCTATTGAGATTGAAATTATCCTCTCTAGTAACCAGTCTAGGAATATGCCCTATTAAATCCCTGATAATGTGCTCTCTATCTAAAATAGTTTCCTGTGCTATTCCATGAAAGTGCTGAACTAGAACATCTTCTATTTCTTCATGGGAATTATGAAGATGACAGCCCTCATCCTTAATCAAATAGATTCTATTGTGAGATCTGTTCGGTATGGTAGATCTGTGGAAAAATCTGGTGTTATGTTCCCCTTCTTTTAGCCATTAAACTTTGGATTTTTGTTGCCAAAATATTTCCTCTTGTTGACATAAATTCTCCCATTTTTTATGGTGTTTGGTGACTTGGTCATTTCTATCTTTATCAAAGCCATCTGTGATAAGGGTTTGATTGAGTTCCTACATTTTATCTTCCACAGCTTCTTTTGTTGTAAAAATATTGTCAAATTCATTCTTGTTCCAATCTTTAAGTCTGAGCTTGATGTGCCTTAGTCCTTTGTGTAGCTGGAACATACTTGTACCTTGAATATGCAGGTCTTTTGTCCACCATTTTGAAATGTTGTTGATGGAGTCTGGTTGGTTGAGCCCGATATTCTCAAATCTGAAAGGTGTGTTGTTGGGGGTACCAATGCCCTAAACCTCATGTTGAATAGGCCAATGGTTTGAGCCTCTGAACGGTAGAATTCTCACTATCATTTCCTTGTTGGTGAGCATAAGATCCTCTGAGATTATGAATCTATCTAACTTTGAGGCTACTTGAGACTCTCCTCCTCTTTTAATGTTCCAAGTAAAGCAACCATTACTCATATCAGTATCTACAAGCTTCATATTATCTATAAAGGTTTGAAAAGTTGTAGAGTCTTTGCTTAAAGTTCTGGTTCCTCATTTTTTCTCTGAAAGGGATTTAATTATGTTGAAGTCCCCACACAAGATCCATGGTACATCAACATGTCTGTCTCTGAGCTCCATAAGTGAATCTAGAAACCTGAGTTTCTCATCCATTCTTTGAGGACCATATACATTTGTGACTAGATAGGTCTCTCGGTCAACCACCGGTTGTATAACCACTAATAGATAATTTCTATATGCCTCAGCATCTATTATACCAAACTTTTGGGGGTTTCAAGGAGTAAGTATGTCCCCTGCTATATTATCTTCTTTAACTTCTAGAAAATAAAAATGATTGAGCCATTTGTTCTTAATTTCTTTTACTTTTTCAATGGAACATTTAGTTTCCTGGATAAAGATCATATCTGAAGCTTCTTGTTTCATTCTATTACTAAGATTTCTTTGTTTTCTTTCGCTACCTAAACCTCTGATATTCCAAGATGTAAACTTCATTATTAAAGATTTGTAAAGGAGTAGCTAGTTAGATCTTTCATCTTACCTGAATCTATCATTAGCTTTCCACATTCCATCAATAACTCATTCTGCTTTTTCCTACCTCTTTTCTTTCCTGGATTTCTGGGTGCCAGTCCCGGTGTGACTTTCATAGTTTTCACACCTTCGTTGCTATGCCTTTCATTTTTTCTTTTCCTGTCCATCCCTTTAGCCTGCGTTTTCCATAGGAACAATTGTTGTACCCTATTGAACTCTTCTATCGGTAATGAGTCTACCCCACTCATGGTCCCTTGTTTCAGTAACCCTTCCAGATCTAGGTGTTCCCTATCAAGAATCTCCTGCAGTTCATTATCCTCCATTTCCATCTCACTTTGGGTCATTTCTTGGTCCATATCTAGTTTTGCATTGCTCAGCATAGTCTCTTTCTATTTGTTAATATCCTATGTTTGTAATGTGTCTTCTTCTTTCTCCTTCTCCACTAGGCTTCCTTCCATTACCTGATCTACTTTTGTTATCTCTTCTTCTTCTTCGAGGACTTGGAACCTATTCAGATTAGTTTGTGGTTCTTCTGTTTGATGTTGCTTTGGCCCCCTCTTGCCCCCTTTTCCTCTATGTATCACTTTGTGAAAGCCTTCAGTATCTTTCATTGTGTTTGCTTTACTTTTGTTCTCTATTTTACTGAGAGGGCAGTCTCTAAATAGGTGCCCATGCTCATGGAATTTCTGGCATCTGAAAGGAATATGTTCATAGTCTACTGTTTACACCTATTCTTCATCAAAAACTTGCAAGATGACCTCATTCGGTAGAGCTCCAGAGAGATCCATCTCCACACATATTCTTGTGAAGGAAGTGTACTTTCCCCTTTTGGTGGCTTCAGAAGCTTTGACAAAATGCCCTAATTTGTTTCCTATGGAAGATAACGATTATGTTTGCTAGTAATCAAGAGGTAGTGAGTAGAGTCTTACCCAGACCAGGACCGAAGTGAATGTTTCTCTCTCAGGGATGAAATTCATCATCCACAGCGGCATGTAAAGGCCTGCTGCTGCATAGAAGTAGGGCCCTTCTTCAAACACCCTATCCTTGTCCTCAATATTTGTGAAGACTACAGTAAAGAAACCCTTAGACCCAAGATGTAGATCAATGATTCCTTTTGGTTTTCAATTATACTTAATCCATGTCTGTAAAGCCTTTTCAGTGGGCCATAATCCCATGAATTTACAAATGATAGCATATGTCTGCATGTGGTCCCTATGCTCTTTTAGAGCAGGATCATTTAAAACTACTCTAGGTGTTACCTTAGCTTTGGGTTTACATGCCCCCTTTTGTGCTTTGCTTTTCTCTCGCAGATCCTTGTCTTCTTCCTCCCTTGACTTGTTTAGTACTTACTCCTCTTCCGTATTGCTTAACCTTTCTCCTGAAGGTCTTTGATATTCTGTAATGGTTTCTTAACTCTACTAGCTACTGCCTGCCTGTAGGAGGGAGTGGAGCTCCCTCCTTTGCAACCTTCCATGGATTTTTGCATATGCGACGCCTCAAAACACTAGCTCCATGACCCTCCAACTTCACTCTAGTACTTCATTTGACTCTCGATATCATGTCATCTCTTATATTAATAGTATGGTTCTCTCAGCATTATTTCCTTAGGAATTTTTTGTACTAATGATGGATCCACTTATGGACCTCAAACATAGACATTCCTACAAAATGACTGTGGTAAATCTGAGCTTCCATACTGAAAGTATTAACTCTCCAAAACATTAGAGCACAATGATGGAGGCTTTATATGATACACCACACTACCTTCCAAGGCACATACCCCATCCAGATGTTCACCAAGTATGTCCTTGTAGCACTTTTCTTATCCTGGATTCCCAATCATCGAAGAATGTCAGTCCTCTTTGAACACTCTTATTTTGGATCCACTATCCAATACTCAAAGACTATGGGTCCATGAGACAACTTCTATATTGGATCCCAATCCTCAAGAAGTATTGGTATTAAATGCTTATCCAATATTCTATTCTCCCTACCATGGTTTTCATTAAATGTATGATTGTTAACACTGGCCTAGTGCATGAAACATGGTAGAAGTGAATACGATGTGCATCATCACTCCCTCATTAGGGAGGAGATCATTACTTCCTCCCAACCAAGGAAATAATCATTTCTACCTTTCAACTAGGGAGGCAACCAAAAGCCTCATCTTACATCTTATTTCATTAATATGCCAAGTACTCATTATTCCATGGAGATCCTTAGTAGTAGTTGCACAGCTCCTCCTTTCCTTTTCATCATCATATAATAATTGAGATTCAACCTTCATGAATATAAAACGTTATTTCACACTCCTTGACATGGTTTCTTGGCTCCTAATTTGTTTTTATCATATCAAACTATGCGTTTCCGGAATCTCAACAATCTTCATGTAACATTGTCATTAATTAATTCATTTATCCTCCTCGGGGAGCTAAAAACTTCCTCACAACTGCTAGCACATGACAATTTCATAAAATAAAAAAATCGTATTCATCAAAAAGTCACATTCGCTTTCCAAATGTTAATTTTTCTTTCAAGCTCTTCCAAGTCATCAATAGTGTTGCTCACTCAATCAATGTGCTTTTGAATCTAATCAAACAGTTTTTGATACATCATCAAGAAAGTTCTCCTTCCAACCTCTTCACATGATTTTGCAATATGTCCAATCAGGTAGCCAATTAATATCCATGTATGTCATCAATATTAGTGTTTCCAAATCCTCATATCCTCTAATCAGAGTGTTATACAAAAATTTGCAACTTTCTCCCTTTGAAGTCATTATTTCTTTGCATCTTCTATCTTCATATGAAAAGGAGGTTTTGCTTCATGCTTTCAGTGATCAATGTTTTTCTAGAGTTAACTCATCAACTGGAAGCTACAATATCATATCCATCAGGGGTCTTACAACTCCTTCATTCCATCATGTTCATCATTATTAATGAGTTGTCATAAAGCACTAGTGTTACTTTTCTTTGTTCTTCCATCCTTCTCATCTTTCTTCCATCATTTTGACAACCATCATATTTTCTTGTAATTCTCAATTACAACCAAGCAAAATATACAAATACAAGAGCATGATCTTAATCCTGTCAACCTATGGTTTCCATGATTACTCAAACGTATACTTCTATGGTTGTAGTTACAAACACTAAATATTCCTTGACCTAACCCTTCTTAGGGTTTTAAGTTTTAGTGAAAACACCAAGTCCTAGGGTTTTGAGTTCAAGCCTTAGATTTGATTTTAATCCAACTTTTTGTATGGTTTAATTCATGCCCTACAGTATTTCTCTCAAAACTATTTTAAGCTAGGATTTTAAGATATTTTTAATGTAAAGGAACATTCAGCCTACAGACCATGGATACCATTTCCCAAGAGCTATGGATTCATTAGAGGGAATAATTATATGTAGGGTAAGGATTTTCAATCTTAATCCTTTGCTTCTTGGATTAATTTAATCAAGGGTTCAGAAATAAGAGTCTTCAAGACATCACAAATTTGCAAGTCCTACAAACTGTAGATTCTCAAGATCTTTATGAGCATGCAAAGGATCAACTGCAAAACCATAGAGACTTCTCAAACTCTTTCCAAATTATCATCATCATGACCTAAAACACTATAAGAAATTGGCATAGGTCAAAATAATTATAAGTACCCATTATAATTTACATGTCCTCTCCTTTATTGCACAGACCTAGTCTTTTTCCATCACCAACTTTATTTAAAAGGACAACTTTTTAGCACATGGACAAACCAATCCATTCATAAAAAATTTAAACATTTGGTCTTTTGTCCATCCATTATGTAAATAAATACATCATATTATTTTAAAGTTGCATTTTGGATTCATGGTAAAGTTCATCTTCTTGATATGTGTAGACAAGAAGTCCCTTGGAAGACTTTTCATATAACTTAGTCTACAATTCAGTTACATGTATCACTGTCTAACTACAAACGTGTTTTCTAGAGACATATGAGATCTTAAAATAACTATACCTTAGTTTCATTATAACTTGATATCTATGCCATAGAGGTGATGTGATTGATGTCATGTTATAGAGTCAACGCTACTGATGATGCTACAGAAGTGATGCAAAAAGTTGTAATGATGTCATTGTATAGATAACTGTATGATGTGATGCCAAATCAATTCTACGAGCCACATTTTTTGTTGATGCCATATATCATTGGAATATATATTGATATCCATATGTATGCGATGTCACTATGACACTATATATAGAATATGCATTTCCATGCCACTATTTACAGTAGAGGGAGGTCTATATAAATCTCTTTAATTAGCCATGCAAACTATGTCACTGAAATTTATGTGATGAGCCTAAAAAAATATAGAGCTATGAGTTATGTTGATGTTATTCAATGTGAGGCTGAGTCATACTATGCGACAATTTTTTGTTAGAGGGAGTAAATAATTATGATGTCACAGAGTTATGAAGCCTCAAGAATCATGATTCCATATAATCATTATGTGATGTAACGCAAGTCCTATAGAGCGAGTCACCAAATATATATATGAATGCCCTAAAATTCGATGTATTTTGAGAAAGACTAGAGCTATGTGCCACCAAATGCATTATTAATATGAACCAAGGTACCATAATTTTTTTACTAGTAATCATATTGGTTACAACAATAGTTACAAAGAATGACCTTCTATATATGCTTCAGGATCATGATCCACAGGCAATGTGAACTAGAAGACTTAGAGAAATGAGCCTCAATCCTAGGTGTAAGTGTAAAGTTACTATAATATAGTCATAATATCCGTCGAACAAAGTGAGATATTATAGTAGTCCGAGACCATCCAATTTTCATAGATATCAAATACATCCTCAAAATATATGAACTAGTTTGAGGACTATGTGAGTCACTATGTATGATAGTGAGACCATACATGTAGTAGCAATACCATAGTTGTGAGTAAGAAATAGTGAGATCACAATGAATACAAATTGAGTCACTGTTTAAATCACAGAGATTTATAGTGTGAATGCCATAAAATGCAAGTCCCCATCATTGTGAATTATAGAGAATAAAGAGACAAAACGAGCCTCAAGTTTTGGAGCGAGCCACAAATGATCTAATAAGTTTCCATAGTGATCACAAGAGATTCTAAAATTTAATGAGAGCCACTAAAATAAGCCACATACATGCATTCCTCAACCTCCTTCAAACCTTAGCTTTGATACCATGTTTAGAAATCTGGAGGCTTAGCATTAAGGTGATTTCTCTTTCAATGATAATTTCTTGTGAATGCTATTACATTCTTTTTACTATATATTATGTTTCTTCATCAAATAATTACCAAATCCATACATGATGAAGATCAAAAAATAATAATGAACACAATATATAGGCTCCAAGGCAGGACAAAATCCCTTCCCAAGGGGAAAACACCAGAAAAGAAATTATCTTCTTATTGAATCATATCAAAGAGAGATACTCAATATCCAAGACCAAGACCAATATCATCACAAGCACCAAGTCAACCCTCCATTTTGTCCACTACACGCCATGTTCTTTTCCCTTAATGAATCTTTAGAAACTCAAAATTTTTTCCATCAAACAACTTCTTCACTTCCTCAATAGCCTTTAATAAAGTCACATCTTTCTCATAAGAATTTTGAATTCCTTCATAATAATATCACCAAAAAAAATCACATCCTTATCTCTACAATTTTTCATATGTGGCCAAAAAATAGCAAGGAAGAACTTTTCTAGATGGAGGAGCATGTTTTCCAATATATAGTGGTTTGTGTTGCTAAAAAGTTGCATCCTTTGGGCATATTGAATTTATTATCTGGAGGGATCACACAGTCTTAGGATAATTTGACTTTTTTCACATAAATGAAATATTTCTTTACTTTTACAGATAGTCCAAATGGGACTTTGACTCATGACAATTTTCCTTTTGACTTGAAAAATCCTAAAAGCATGAAGCACATGCTTGACCTATATGACCAATTAACTTGAGCATGGAACTTGTGCTTATAAAATAATTTTTATTTTTATTATTTTTAACTTTTACATAAAACGTACAATAATGTTAATGCAATATCAATTATGAAGACCCAACCTAGTTACATTTTATAACACATAAAACATATCCATGAGTATATTCAAATGATAACATGAGAATGCAAGAGAAAGAACTTAAATCATAAATACATAATACAAATTATTGTTATGTGCGAATGATCTCCAAACTAAATTATGCACACACACTCTTGAGATTCATTGGACCAATACAACCATGGCAGAAGGGTTGAACCTTAGAATTAGTAGTGTACTCTAGGTTGAGCATAAATAAACTAAAAAAAATTAATAGTTGAATAGAGAAACCATGACCATAAGTATCCTCTCCCTACCTATAAGGGAATGTAGTATTAAATGAGGTTTGTACTTAAAAAAATACATAATTCCATAATGAGAAAACTCAATAGGAAGTATGACATACAAACCTGCATGGCTAAGGGATTACTATAGTGCCCTTGAAAATGTATATATTGGATAACCAGAAAAGAAGTTTGTAACCGAGAGAATTGGTTTAAAAGTGAATATATTAAGAATAAGTGTATGGTAACGCATGTGGGAGACCTACTAAATAGGTGATATGTATATAATAGGGGTGGAATATCTGAATATATTGTGATTAAAATAAATTTAGTCATAGAAATAAAAAAGCAAGTAAATAAATTAGAGATTATCATTGAAACTAACAATAAATATGGCTTTTTGTTACCCAAGAAACCAAGGAAAACATGAAGGCACCCAAGAATAGTGCTAAAAGAGGGCATGAAATGTCCTATTTACACAAAAATTTGTACTAAGTGTGAAATTAATCAAGGACAAAATCAAGAGTGAAAACCTGAAATTCCTAAAAAGGAAATTGTAACAGACCCTAAAATGCGCAAAGAAATCCTTTATGGCTTAGGCCTGTAGGATAAAATAGACATCCAAACAGTATGGATTATAGATAATTATAGTTGATTTATTGGATATTTTTCTAATTGGATTATACTATAGTATTGTCCAAAGAAAAGAGTTAACTAGTTGATTGAATTGGTAGTTAACTAAAGATTGGTTGAATTCTGAAGTAGGATAAATAGGTAGATGTTGAATGGATTCTTTGGAGTAGGCCAGTGGATTTGCGAAAAGAAAATTAGCATGGCACAACCTAATGATTATGGAAAATTTATGGCTGAATGGTATAGCCATAACTATGAAAGAAAAGCTCTTAACATAGATTTTCTAGTTGAGGAATTGTTAAAATAAAAATATATATACATAGATATATATGTGAGAACATGTTTTGAATCAATGAAGATAAGTATATTAACGTAATGTGAGTTGAAGTAACAAATGTTCATAGGAATGGAAATAGAAGATACCCTAGGGTTTTGTTGATGTTGTTGGACCCGCCAACATTCAGGAGGTCACCCCAATATGAAGTCCCAACTAGACCTCATACCATTTGGTGTGGGAGTCCCATCTGGTCTGATGGCCTGGTTTCCATTGTCTTAAGGATTTGCCTCAACTTTTTATTGTCAGCGCAGGAGAGTGGTCTGCTTCTCCTTTGAGAAGTGAGGCTCACATGCCTGGTGAATGCTAGTGTACTTGTGTCAATGGTTGTTTCACTGTGAGGGGAGAGGGTGACAGTGAATCCCAAGGAGGTTTGGATGAAGTCCCAACTCAGCTAGGAACACACATCACAACAGGATGAGCACAAATTTCAGAGGAGCAGTCTACATGGATGCGGCAGTCACAACACACAAGGTAAGATAACACGTACATCACTCAACAGATGAGTCCAAACGAGTGCAATGGTTGTTACAACAATATTTATGTGAAAGGTCTATCTGATGTCTAGGGAGATAGCCACCACAAGAGAGACAATGTTAACAACATATACAACACATTTCCAATAACAGATTATGTATTACAACAAGTGAAATAGTTCAAGTATTCGACACAGGTGAAAGAAACATTCATTACAAATGTTCAAGATTAGTCTTACAATAGTTACAATACATGTGTGAAAACATGCTAGCCTGTTAGCAAGCTTCTAAATTAAGTGAAAGTTCCAAGACACATCGTTACACCATATATCAGTAACCCCATGAGCGAGGCATTGGAGCCACTACTTACTCCTCAAAGAAATGGCTAAAGACTCTCTTGACTATGAGGGAGGAGTTTAGATGAAAGGTCGTTTCATGTACAAATGAGAGGGGTATTTATAGCCAAGGGTGAAACTAACCCTTGTGGCTAGTCGACTACCCTCATGGCTATTTGAATTCCATGAGTTTCCAACTTTGCATGATTTTGTACAACAAGTGGGTCTCTTAGACTTCCACGTTACATTACATAGATTGACAACATAGCCCATAGTAGATATGTGGGTGACATGACTCATGAAATGAATCAACATGATAGTGCTAGTACATTCGTGTTACTGCTAGAATGCATGTCGAGCTACAATGTTACTAGGTGATGGATGTCTTCATGGTGTATCACAACTTCACCTCCACATGGAAAAGTTCATGGAGTCTTTGATGATATTTGGTTTGCTCGATGATTCATAGGCATGTTGTTACTTACTTGAACGTTGGAAGGTTTGACAGGCTCATCTGTTTGCGAAATGTGCATGTTCATCCGTTCATCCATCCATGAGCACATCTTACATGTTTGCTCACCTGTCTATCCGTGAACACATATTTTCAGAATTATCCATTCGCGGGCACATCTCTTCGCATGCATCATTTGTTCGACCATTAGTGAACCTATCCTTCTCCATGTGCTCCCTTGTTCATCCCTTTCATTGTCACATCATGTTTGTTAGTGTACCTATGCTTGCTGTCACTCATGACAAGACGACATCAAATCCAAAAACTGCCTAGCCTATCATGACACATGATCATTTCCGATGCAGGTGACCGGGAGAGGAAGCAAGGTTGCGAAGCAGGATGATGGCTCTAGGCATTGCTGATGAAAACTATGCAAGAGTCACTGGGTGATGAATATGGGTGATCCAAGTTGACATGACCTTCCGCGAGGTCCAGCTTAGCTGGAAGGAAAAATGGCACAAATTATGGGAAGGATAGTGTGGGCTATATGAAGTCAAGGTAGGAAAAATCTATGCAATTTCCTAAATGAGTGGGCAACAGGAGCTGGAAGGTAAAATTTGTGCAATTCTCTATAGGAACAAGCCAGGCTATAAGGAGGATCAGCGAGCAAAAATTGCTCAGGTTTTGGGAGGAAATGGCCAGGAGCCTGGCAGTCAAAAATACTCAATTTCGAGAGGGAACTGGTAGTTGGTTGTTGGGTCACTGGCAGCAAAAATTTCACAATTCCTAAGGGGAACAGACAGTCAGCTGCTGGGAGCTTGGTAGCTGAAACTACACAATTCTTGGAGGCACTCTGCTACTAGGAGCTCCTGCTAAGGAAAACTACATTGAGGCTGACAGGATGGCCTATTGATCATCTCTGTGTGGTTTCTGAGTTGCGTAGACTTTTGTCTAGCAGAAGGCCTTCTAATGAAAATTGTTCAATTTCCTAGATGAGTAGCCAATCGACTATCGGGAGGACTGACTAGGAAGACTACACAATTTTCAGAGGGAGACTGGGATGGGAACTTGTTGTCTATTTGGCTTGTCTGTGCAATTTACTTAGTCAACAGATTGGATGAGATCAATAGCCTCTACGCAATTTTTTAGGGGAGTCAAACACATGGTGGCTACCAAGTCCGACTGTCTAGGTGGTCAGCATGAAAGTTGATTGGATTGCTTGTGATCAACATAGCTTGGAAAGGTTTTTTTGGTGCTTCTACGTTGTTTAGGGTGACAGTCAATCGAGTCGATGGCAGGGTGATGGTTTGGCTATCAGAAGGGACTCTAGTCTTCAAAACCTGAACAAAATGACTAAGTGTGTGAATGAGCGAAAGATGCATAGGTGGTCATGCAAACACACACTCACATGACTCGACTACAAAACAAATCCAAACATCTAGGCACACATGTTCAACATGAATGATCGAGGGTGCAATTGACAAGTGTGACACCCATGATTAATCGTTGATCAACTGTGAAAACACTTGTGCGACAATGAATGTGACTCCATGTGTGAGTGTGATAGATGATTTAATAAACAAAACATGTACACACAAAGTGAAGACCTTGAGCATAACTAGAACATCGTCGCAAGCATGACTTAGACACCAACATGTAGAAACTTGGAAGTTATGAACATGCAAGGTAGATGCAAAGACTCTCATGGGCTCATAGAGTGGACCTAAGGGTGTGTAGTCATCAAGCAAAACTCCCAAGGGAGGCTCCGAATTTAGGTGGATGCCAAAATTTTGTAGGGTGGTTGTAGCCACTACAACACTTGGTGACACATTAGTAGAACTCTAGCTTCTCTATTTTGTTTCATTGCTAGCACAGGGCCTTGGTATTTTGGGGAGTACTGAATCACTACATGGGTTACTTCGACCTCCCCACTTACCACATGGATATATATGGTTCACCCTTTGCCAACTCAATCAAACAAAATAAAAATTTCAGCATAGATATCAATGTTTCAAATCTGTGAAGGGTAGTTTAGCTCATGAGTTGAAGATTTTCAGAGTATAAGTCTTCATATTTGGTGTTTCTCTGCTGCCAGAAGGCTTGGGATGTACCTCAGTGGAGTCATGCAAGAAAACACACATTGCTCCACTTCCAGCGAGCCTGGTCAGTACCCCATTGGATTTGCATGCTTCACCTCTCTGCATAGGAAGCCTTTCTCTTCTTTCACCTTTATATTTTTTAAGAGGAATGTGCATAGGCACTTATTTATTTTTTTGGGTGGAAGAGGGATCTCGACTTATTGAGAGCAGAAGAGGTTGTTCCTCCAGAGAAGCATGTAAGACCTCTGATATAGGTTTGCTCATTTGGATTTCCCCTTCTCCATTTCTACTAGTTGGATGAGCTTGAACACACAGAGCAGAAGGCTGAGTACAAGCATGGGGCTTCCCAGTGTGGACATAGGTTCATGATTGGACCAAGACTTCCCTTGCAGGTGGCTCGTATTTTCTACTAAGAATACATCAGCAGAAGGTTATAACCAAGCATAGAGAAGACTAACACACAACTAGCCAAGTGTTGTAGCGTCACGAGTCTCTTCAAATTTCACCCACATACTCTATTAAAAAGCCAGAATGTAGTATTTGGCAGCACTTATATCGAGAAACAAAAATATTAATATACCAATCAAACAAAACAAACGTAAACAAAAATAGTAAGCAAAATCAAACAAAGATAATAAGCAAAGAAAAACAAGATGAAAACAACAAGCAACAAGTAGACTATGTACATGGCATAGGTGCAGCCCGGCCTACTAAAAGTAATTCTTGAGATCTTGGCCATTGAAAGGAAGGTTGTCAATATTCTCGTCAAGTGATTGCAGATGATACGTGTGTGGGCCAAGCTTCTTTTGGACCAGTGTAAGTCCATTAGGCTCCGCTATCGGAACCTGGTGGCATTTGAAAAAACCTTTAAGTGAATACAACACCACTGATTCAAGTACTGTGTGCAGCATAGGCTCGGATGATGGCACAGGGTAGTTATTTTTATTCCAGGAATGGTTCAAGTTCCTGAAATCAATGCATAATAGGATTTTCCCGGATTTCTTATGTGAGAAATTTAAATTAGAAACACAAGTATGATAATGAAATTTGAAAGTAACACAAACATCCAACAATTTAGTTGATTCTTTCTGTATAAGGAGTCCAAATGACATATGTTTTTTACCTAACTTTTGCTGCAATGGTTTGGCACCTCCTTTACCTAGAATCCCATGTTCAGTTATTCGTGTGTTGTATGTACTAATGTCATCATTTATCATCATGGACACATCCTGGTACTATCTGATCAAGCAATCAGAAGCTGACCACTGTTGTGGCATGTAGTTTGTACCAAGACTGACCATCTTTGGATTATGCTTGGTCCCTAGGTTGCTTTGTTCGTTCATAATGGTGGGCTTGTGGGTTATATTGTTTATTGGTCCTTGACCAAAGTTCTGCAAATCATAGAGCTTGTTGATAGAACCCAAACCCTTGCAGACGAGGTAGCCTTTCTTACCCTTAGTTGCAATTTTTAGAGATTGCTCTTGCTTACCTTCATTATTTGTTATGTTCTTGAAAGTATCAACATTGTTCGCAGAGTGTAGTACTACTTTGAGTTCGAACATGTTGAGTCTGAGGTTTCTGGGTAATCCCAACATGAGTGCTTCATGCTCAATGATGTTGTTTGTGCATTCGAACCTCAAGCATCTTGAAATCGTGCATTTTCTATTGTTTTGGTGACTGAGCTATACCTGGTTCTTGAGCCATCATATGTCTTTGATTCATCAAAATCCATGGCCCACAACTTGTTTATACATAGATCATTTGACATGCTTCTAGTGCTGCTACTTCTACTAGTGCTACTATTGGTATAATGAACTGTATAGGTTTCGTTACCATGAGTTGGGCAAGGAAGGAGTCCCAACAATGTGTCTAATGAGGTTGGAGCTGGCCGTGCAGGATAACACTCCAATGTTGTTTCCAAAAGGAAATTGCCAAACATGAGTTCTGCGAAGGCCAATGGTTCATTCTCACCGTTAAGGGTAGTGAAATTGTGTTTTATATACCTCTCAGATAACACCCATATTTGGTTGCATTTTCCCTTATACGTAAGCCACATGTGAGACCCGTCTGTAGAAAAATATCCATCTAGCTTGTTGGACTAGTCTCTACTCAGTAATATATACCATATGCTTCTGGTATGTCCACAACAACTACGTTGATGCATTGGTGGAATTAACTATCATGAGATAGTCAGATGATCACATCTTGTAGTTCACCAATAGCTGGTACTAATTTCCGATCAAGTTGGATGATTCGCGGAGATATCTCATTCCATTGAGCATTGATCTTCCTAGCGATGGAGAGTGGCATTACGTTGGCTTTAATGCCAGAATCAACTAAGAAGTTGTGAACATTGTAGTTAAACACTTCAAATGAAAGTAGGAATGGGGGGCAACCTAAGTTTTCTTCTTCCATCTGGAGTTTATTGAGCATAGTGGAAAGTGATCTGAGAGGTGTGCTTGTTCCCTTGCTGATAGAGGTTTCACTATTCGTTATTGTCTGTCCCAATGCACGTAGTAGGATATCTCACTGACTCTAGACCTTGGCTAACTCGAACAAACTAATGTTCACTCGATTTTTCTTCATTTCATCAACAATGTTATCCAGAGGTGGTAGACTCACCGATGTGTTTGGGGTGGAATGAATGTTTGTGTTGTCCAGTGGAGTGTTTTGCAACTTGTTGCTTTGTGTTTTTTGGTTTGGGGTGGTCGGTGGATTGGCCTTTTTCATCAGTAGTTTCACCTTCTCTTACATTTCCCCAGGTGTAGGGGGAGCCCCTTTACTCCTAAGATTTAACGATCATTTTTCTTTTGAGGCTGCTTCTCGGTGTTCATCTTCAACATTACTTGTGAGCAATGATATGCGTTCACCCCATGCCCAGGTCTTGATCTTTCATCAAGTGCAACCTCTTTGTCATCATCTATGTCTTCCAGCTACTCCTGCATATTTCTTTCCTCATCGAGTGTATGACTGTAGACAGAGCTAACAACTTGCTTCCAATCTGAACAAGAGTTCTCAGGGCGATGTTCTTCGTGGAAGGAACAAAACTTAGGATCTGCGCATTGTTCATGTTGGAGCACAGGATTCTACATAGTTTTTGAAGAGAATCGGTTGCTAATTGATGAGCAGCTCAATGAGGTGTTTGCCTTTCTCTATATGGGAGGATGGCTACCTACAAATGTATCCATTTTCCGTTGCTTGAGCTTGGACACTTCTGTGGTCAAGTTCTTCGTAAGGAGAGTGAGGGTCTCAATATCTATTACTTCCTTATCTCTACCCTTGCTCTCCATTGCTTGGGGCTTCTTGATAACATCCTTGGATTTCGTGGTTGAATGGTCATCCTTGATGACTCCGATCGTGCATATGTCTTTCTCAACAACAATAGCCTCTTCACAAATTTTTGAGAGTGTTGGTTTCACAGCTCGCTTGATGAACTGCACAATGCTGGTTGGTAGTGCAGACGTGTAGTACTCAATAGTGATGGAGTCATGAGGTCTAGTGTCCGCTACAAACTTATTTAGAATACATGTAAACCTCTAATTGAAGTCTTTTACTTTTTCTTTCCCCACGATCTTGAGGCTTCCCAAATCTTTGAGTAGCATGGCTAGGGCTTTGTCGTTAGCAAACCTCTCAAGGAACATGTGTTTGAATGCACCCCAGTTCTATATAGAGTTCATCGGAAGGCTATGATACCATAAAACTGTGCAACCATCCAAGGTACATGGGAACAATCTACATGCTACGTCGTCAAACCGTACCTCAAGGGTTTGTAGCTGTAGGTACAAGTTGTCTAAGTGGTCTTCCACCTTCACCATACTTGCAAGGTTGAAATTGATGTTCATTCTCTCTGCTTGCTTCGGCATATTGTGCAGAACAGCCAGGAGAGCCAATGGTCCCTGACTCATCCATTCAAGATTTTGCTCAGCCATCTCCTATTCATCTTCACCCTCTTCCTCTCTTTCAGAGTCTGATGTTTCTGGCTCTAAGTCTATCAATTTGTCTCCACTTCCACCTCCTCCGCTACCTTCCCCCCACCTCCTGTACCAGAGTCTTATCCCAAGATCATAGGAGTGTCTTGGTCACCTTGCTAGAAGACCAGAGTTTCGTCTCTGTCTTAAAGAGCTTCTGTCATAGCTTCAAGTGTAGCAAGGACTACTTCTTCCACCGATGATACAACAACTCCTGTGGGAGTGGATTTTGACTTCCTTGATGAATATGGAAGATGTTGTATGCCTAGGATCAGTCTAACTACTTTTGAGAACTGGCGAGTGATGGGATGAACAGAGTGAAGTTGATGATATGGAATCTCATGTTCAATCTTGGGAGGTGAGGAGTAACCAACTGCAGAGTCGTGTGTATGTGAGAGGGAGTGCGAGTTACTACCTTGACCAGATGGTTGATGAATGAGTGTGAGGGGATGTTCGACCATATACCACTGGTTGCCCTCCTTCTAGCACCAGAAATGTTGATGATGCTGGACCTGCCAACATTTAGGGGATCACCCCAGTATGAAGTCCCAACTATACCTCACATTGTTTAGTGTGAAAGTCCAATTTAGTATGATGGCTTGATTTCCATTGTCTTAATGATTTTCCTCAACTATTTCTTGTCAGCATAGGAAAGTGGTATACTTTTCCTTAGAGAGGTGAGGTTCACATGACTAGTGAATGCTAGTGTACTTGTGTCAATGGTCCTTTCACTGCGAGGGGAGAGGGTGAGAGTGAGTCCAAAGTTGGTTGGGATGAATTCCCAACTTGGCTAGGAACACACAACACAACAGGATGTGCACGGATTTTGGAGAAGAAGTCCACACAGATGCAATAGTCACAACACATAAGGTAAGATAACACATACAACACTCAATGGATGAGTCTGAATGAGTGCAACAGTCGTTACAACAAGCTTTATGTGAAATGTTTGTCTAATGTTTGGGGAGATAGCCGCCATGGGTGGGACAACTTTTATAGCATATACAACACATTTCCATTAACATATTATGTATTACAACAAGTGAAATAGTTCAAGTGTTTAACACAGGTTAAAACAACATGCATTACAAGTGTTCAAGATTAGTTTTAGAACAGTTACAATACATGTACGAAAAGGTGTTGGCCTGTTAGCAAGCTTCTGAATTAAGCGAAAGTTCCAAGACAAATAGTTACATCATACATCACTAACCTTGTGAGCGGTCTGTTGGAGCCACAACTTACTCCTCAAATAAAAGATTACGGACTCTCTTGGCTATGAGGGAGGAGATAAGGTGAAAATTATTTTCATGTACAAATGAGAGGGGTATTTATAGCCAAGGGTGAAACTGACCCTTGTGGTTGTTCGACTACCCTCATGGCTATTTTGCTTCCATGACTATTTGGCTTCCATGACTTTTTGACTTTGCATGACTCTTTGTACAATAAGTGAGTCTTTTGGACTTCCACATTACATTCCATTGATTGACAACATAGCCCATAGTAGATATGTGGGCGACATGACTCATGACATGACTCAACATGACAGTGCTAGTACATTCATGCTTCTGCTGGAGTACATATTGAGCTATCGTGTTGCTAGGCGATAGATGTCTTCATGGTGTAGCACAGCTTCACCTCCGCATGGAAAAGTGCGCAGAGTCTTCGATGGTCTTTGGTTCGCTCGATGATGCTTTGGCATGTTGTTCCTTGCTTGCAAGTTGGAAGGTTTGATAGGCTCATTTGTTCACAAAAGGTTTATGCTCATCCATTCATCCATCTGTGAGCACATATTGCATGTTTCCTCATCTGTCTATCTACGAACACATCTTTGCATGATTATCTATTCGCGAGCACATATCTTCGCATGCATTGTTCATTCGTATATTGGTGAACATATCCTTCTGCATGTGCTCCCTTTGTTCATCACTTTCATTGTCATGTCATGTTTGTTAATGTACCTGTGCCTGCAATAACTCATGACAAGATGACATCAAATCCAAAAACCTCCTAATCTACCATGACGCATGATCATTTCAGATGAAGCTGACTGAGAGAGGTAGCACGGTTGCGATGCGGGATGATGGCTCTAGGCACTACTGATGAAAACTATGCAAGAGTCACTTAGTGATGAAGATGGGTGATCCAAGTCGATAGTGACTGTCCTCGAGGTCCAACTTGGCTGGAAGGAAAATTTGTGCAAATTTTGGGATAGACAATCTGGGCTGCAAGAAGGCAAGGTAGGTCAAATCTATGTAATTTCTAGAACAAGTGGGCAACAAGGCCTGGAAGGAAGAATTTGTGAAATTCTCTGGAGGAATATGCTGGGCTACAAGGAGTATGAACAGGCATAAATTACGCATTTTTTGGGAGGAACTGTTTGGGAGCTTGCTAGTCAAAACTATGAAATTCCGAAAGGGAACAGGTAGTTGGCTGCTAGGTCACTGGCAGCAGAAACTACGTAATTCCCAAGGGGAACAGGGCATCAGCTGCTGGAAGCTTGGCAGAAGAAAATGCGTAATTCTTAGAGGGAACTAGCAGTTTGTTGCTAGGAGCTGCTGGTGAGAAAAACTGCACTAAGGCTGAAATGTTGGCCTGCTGATCATCTCTACCTAGTTTTTGAGTTGAGCGAACTACCATCCAGTAGAAGGCCTACTCATGAAAACTACGCAATTTCCTAGATGAGGATCCGGTTGACCGTCGAGAGGACTTACTGGGAAAACTGCATAATTTTCTAAGAGAGATAGGGATGGGCACTTGGTGTCTATCAGGCATGCCTGCGCAATTTCCTTAGTCAGCAGAGCGGGTACGGTCAGTAGCCTCTACGAAATTTTTGAGGGGAGACAAACCTGGGGTGGCTACTGGGTCCAACTGCCCTGGTGGTCAACATGAAAGCTCATTGGATTTCTTGCGATCAACACGGCTTGGAAATACTTGCTTGGTGCTTCTACGCTATTCTAGGTGACAATTGATCGATTCGATGGTAGGGTGATGGTCCGACTGTCAGAGGGGAGTCCTGTCATCAAAACTTCAGCAAACTGACTAAGTGTGTGAACGATCGAAAGATGCATAGGTGATCATGTAAACACTCTCTCACATGACTTGACTATGACATGACTCCAAACATCCAGACACACATGTTCAACATTACTGACCGATAGTGCAAGCAACAAGAGTGACACTCATGATTTTTTGTTGATTGACCATGACGATGCTTGTACGATAGTGAATGTGACTTTATGCTTGACTGCGATAGATGCTTTCATAGCGAACACAAAAAGTAGACACGAAGCGAAGACCTTGAGATTAACCATAACATGGTCGCAAGCATGACTTAGACACCAACATGCATAAACTTGGCTGGAATGAACAAGTAAGGTGGATGCAAAGACCCATTGGCTCACGGAGTTAACCTGAGTGTGTGCAGTCATCGAGCGATACTCCCAAGGGAGGCTCTGAAATTAGGTGCGGGCCAAAATTTTGGAGGGTGGTTGTAGCTGCTTCAACAAGTTGCACATGGTATCCATATGCACACAACATTCATCAACAACCTGCAATATAGGACAAACTGAAATACTCAAGGGAGTGAGTTAAAAGAAAACAACAAATGAAGTGTAGAAGGAATCTTTTATATGTGACACTATATTTTTTCTTGTTTTTTACCATGATAGTGGATTGTTTCAATCTACCTCTTAATAGTATGTGATGGCATTATAATTTCTTTATTTTGTGTTCCTCTTACTTTTGTGGTTTTGTCTGTGGAGCTTGTAAGAAGGAAGGAGGAAATAGAAAGTGGAGGAAGAACAACTAATATAGACATAGCTCATTCTGGTTGCAGTATAAAAAATAGTAATCTAACACCATGAAAATGGAAGAGAATAAAAAAAGAGAACAGATATTAGATATTGTGATATCAAAATAACTGCATAAAATAGAATGCTTCCTATTGTGATAGGTCGCTAGAGTGAATCATTAGAAGAAGCAAGGTAAGTAGTCCTTTAATTATTATTGCCTTTATATAAATATGAAAGGAAAATGGAAATTCCATGTTTTGAATTTCACCGTTAAAACATTGGATGTCATCCATATCACTTGACATAGCCAGTGGGTAAATGCACAAAAGGACCTATTATTATTGTTGATATGTTATAATAATATTGCTGACCTTGTTGGGTGAATGTTGATAACCTTGTTGGGTGTAGGTTAATGATCCTTTATGAGGCACATGAATGAAAATGGAAATCACTTGTTGAGGATGTATGGAAACATGCTAGGAAATGAGTGTGATTTGAGGACAAGAGTAGGTTTTACTCTAGAATTGAGACATCGCTCAAAGAAAAGTACAATGGAAGAACTTTAAAACTACGGAGACTATGTTGAAAATGAAAAAATAAATGCAGGAGACATTTCCTTCCCATATTTAGAAAATATGGAATTGAGGAAACATTCAAGACATTGTTTACTTCAGGGGGGAGGGAGGAGATGTAACACCCATATGTCTTACTTTTTTAGAGACAAATATTTTTAGAATTTTAAATTATTGTTGGACTTAATGGTTATGGAAGCCAAAATGGAAACTATGTGATGATGTAATTATGTTTTATTTTATTAAATTAATAAATTATATTGCTTGGGGATATTACGGAAAGAGCTCTTGAGTATTAGAGACTTCTTGCCAAATTATAAAAAGATGTTAGTGCTTAAAATCCACATGGTGAAACTTCCTATGGTCTCCTAAAAATCCACAGGAGAATGTTGTTAAATATGTTAACATATTGGCAAAGAAATATTATGTTAACTACTTATTTAGAGAGAAATGGTAAGTTTTGTGAAAAGTAGAATAAAGAACAATGGACAAAAAGGTGTGCTTTAAAGAAAAAGGAAATATCTTTTTTTGAAACTAAAACAAAAAGCCTAGGAAAAAGGGTAGGGAAACCTTAAAGCATGACGATGCTAAAAATATATTGGGAATAATATATAAGAAAACTACTCAGGAACCAAGGGTTGTTGATTCTTTAAGGAAAGAAGGCCTAAGCTCGAGGGTAATTATCACAGACAGTTCATGGTTGGGTGGAATGTGCTCTATTCCTGAATATTCCTCAAGAATTTAATTACAGTTAGAGGAACTTATGTTTATATTTCATTATTGATATTGGAATTGATTAAAATTGTTAAAGCTAGAATGCAGATTGAGCATGGAAATCATAAAATAATTTGTATAGGTTAGTAGTTTGTGTTGATACATCAAAGCCTTTGCAAGTTATCAATTTCATGAGACATATGACTTCAATGATTGTTATACTTAAAATATTATTAAATTTTAATTTCCCATTAAAATGGATAGATGAATGAGGAATACAGGAGCGATTTTTACATGAAAGAATGTATGAATGCTTAGAAAAAATAGTTACTAATAGTAGTTTATCATAATGAGACCCGTGATATTATTAGGTGAATAAAAGTAGGTTTCGGAAGTGAGATAAAATGCATATGCATGGCAAAAATATTGTTTTATCAAATGAATCTGAACTAATGAGTATAAACTCTTCACAATGCATGGATATAATAAGTGAGTGAACTATGTTAGAAGTATTGATTTATATCAATTTAAGAATAAAACTTATGATCGTTCTTCAGAAGTTCTTTTTCTATATAGTTGTTGAATCAAAGCTAATATCTACATACATATGTACACGAGTACTTGACATTTCCTATATTGTATGTATATTTAGCTAAGGAAAACTTGCTTATGAAGACAAGATTTTCGAACTATTTTTCTGTATAGGAATACATGCAAGTTAAAAGTATACTGCAGATATAAATGAATTAAAATGCATTCTTATAAGTATGTGTTAGATTGATTAAAGCCACATTAAATAATGAAAATTAAATTATTACTTTAGGATAAGGAAACCTGACATATTTAAGGTATTCCTATAAATCAAATAAACCATTCTTTCTATTTTTGAGTCTAGTAAAATAAACTGCTTATTTTGACACACTCTAAATTTACCATCTACCATCTAGTACATGCAATAAATTGGTATCCATAAGAATCTAGTGAAATGTGTATGGAAATTAAAAACTCCATATACATTAATAAGTACTAGTTCTATAGTAGCCTATTGTTTCAAGGGATATGAGTATTCCTTTATATATATATTTAAGTATTACAAATATAGAGAAAGAATAGAAACGTAGAAGTAAATATGGACTAAGTTCGACAACCATCAATATTTTTAGTATATTGAACGAATGATTATAAACCTTTAGAATACAAGGATAGTTCTATGAATCACTCAAAGTATTGAATAGAAAAGGAAATCAGAATAAAACATATAATATAATATCAATTAAATACATCTGGCATTAATAATAATATGGGTAATTGGTAATAATATGGGTAATATGGAAGAACCAATGACATGGTTATGTAACTATGGAACTAAATTTCAAATCAAGTTTAACGCAAATACTAAAAACAAGCATGAGAAAATTATAATAGAGAATAGAGGTAGAAGGAAAAGACTCTCTTATATTACATTTAAGTTCAAGGTTATATATATATATATATATATATCATGATGGGAAACAAAAGGAGATTAGGAACGAACAAAATATTTAATATTTACCAATTCTATAGTTGGTAACGCCTCAGGGCTGAAAAAATACAATATATACCCCTGTAGGGTTCAACCGTAAGTGAAGAAAGGGAAACCCTAATCTTGGTGGTGACCCACACAATTAATCTATGGTTCAACAACATGGAACTTCAAGAACATGTAAGAAATTGAAGGTATCAGGAAGTCGAGAAATTATGTTCTGAAAAAGAGAAATACACCTTGTGCAAACTAGCCACATCCTCATCACACTCGAAATAACATACTTATGCAAAAAAAATTATTCATAAGGATTATAACATTAAAATTTTGATTATAAAGAATATTGAAAGTCATTGTATAAATAAAGAGATAGGTTTTTTTTATCGACGATACTATTGTTTGGAATTTTATTGAAATTTGATATAATATATATATATATATATATATTCATCTACCAATTTCTTATATATAATTGTTTTTCATTATTAATACGACAAATGGTTATAGTCTACTGTCTCTCTTTTAATTCTTAATTTAATGAATGTTGTGCAATTCCTTTTTCCATTTTAATATCTAGATTACTCCTTTGAAATGTTTTGAGTATATAGAAAGAGTAGAGTTGTAGTTGTATTTTTGAAAAGTGATGGTATCATTCACCTCTATCTGCTACTATAATTATTCTCAATCTCTAGATTATTTCTATGTGTATTATGTTTTTCTTTTCTAATTTTTTTATACCAAAGGAGTTGGAGAAACGTGTCATGGGATCTGCCAACTCTTTCCATGTTCCAAATTACTTTGAGTCCAAGATTGTTTCCACCCAGATAGGTTGATAAAATACTTGTATATCCAACTCTTGTGGTAACTAACCACATATATATATATATATACCTCTTTATTACACAATTCGTTATTTGTGTACTACCCTTACCATTTATGATGAAACCCTGAAGCCAAGCTAGTAGGATTACCTAAGGGACTTATTTGTATGTCACACATTTGGTATAACCCTTACCTATAATCACATATTTTTTCAAGAACTTCTAGTATAGGATTTTACCTTTTCCTTCTTTAATAACTTCCAACATGAACAACAATTTACCTGTAGCTTGCAATTTTTTTTTCATTGTTACAAGCTAGAAATATATATACTGATACGTATTCATGCAAACATGTAGGTTACATAGTGACAACATTATAATCAAATATTCAAATAGAAACTCAAATCTCTTGTCCTATTTTCTCTATATAATTTTCTTTAATTTTTCTCTTCCCAAATGTTTTCAATTATTGTGCTAAAAGGCACATTCTACAACTGAGTTTGAAGGTGATCTATAAGTATTTTTTCCCATCCTCAACAAATAAATTAAATTTTTCTTAAATATATTTAAAAAAATAATTGAAAATACATATATAAATAAAAAAGGATTCATAAAAATGGTTGTACAAGTTATAAGTTGAGTATAAATTATAAACGAGAGTCAACCATATCCAATTTAGAAAATGTATGCAAGAATAAGTTATATCCAAAGGAAATGGTTGGAATCTACAACAAAGGTGAGAGTTGACATGCGAAACACTCTTTTTTTTGGTTAAATTATTGTAGTCTTGCTTTATGTATTTATTTGAGTCATGTGTAATGTTACTTCACTGTAAGGTTTATAATAGTCGGCATAAAATCACAAATATAATATAATAATATATTGTATAATAAATATTGATTATTATAACATAATGTCTAATATAATAATATATTATATTAAAAATAATAATATAATATTATAATATTAAACCTAATATAAGTGAGAGAGGAGAAGAGAGAGGGAGAGAGGGAGAGAGGAAGAGGGAGAGATAGAGACACATATAGATATATAGACAGCGTGTGTATGATTGGGGACTGATATAGGGAAAGAAATAAAGAGAGGTAGAGCAAGATAGAGATATAGATAAAGGAGGGAGAGAGGGGAAACGTGAGAGACAGAGAGAGGGAGGGAGGGAGAGATAGATATGGAGAGAGAGAGAGAGAGCATATGTGTTTTGGGGGGATAGATAAAGAGACAAACAAGGATAAATGGAGGTAGATATAGATATATATGGTAGGGGGAGAGAGATGGGAGAAGAGAGAGACAAATAT
Source organism: Pinus taeda (assembly GCA_000404065.3). Classification (NCBI taxonomy): domain Eukaryota; kingdom Viridiplantae; phylum Streptophyta; class Pinopsida; order Pinales; family Pinaceae; genus Pinus; species Pinus taeda. Next base: position 20,559 of record APFE031298727.1, on the reverse strand, counting down.
AGGGAGGGAGTGGTGGAGAGAGAGATAGAGAGATGGGGGAGATATATGGATTTAGCGAGGTAGAGAGAGGGAGGGGAAAAATACATAGAGAGAGAAAGGTGGGGAGGGAGAGGGAAAGAAGGGGAAGAGAGAGAAATATATGGGTAATAGAGATAGAGGGAGTGAGACATATATATATATATATATTATATATATATATATATATATATATATGGAGAGAGTGTGTATATGTTTGGGGGCTGGGATAGACAGACAAAGAAGAAGAGACACATCAATATAGAAATATATATGGAGGGGGGGACAAAGGGAAGAAGAGAGAGATGGAAAGAGGGAGGGCGGAAGAGATATATAGATATGGAGAGAGAGATCATGTGTGTTTAAAGGCATCATATAGAGAGACAAAGAAGGAGATATGGAGGGGAATATAGATATAGATAGAAGGCAGAGAGACAGAAGAAGAGAGAGCTAAAGAGAGGGAGGGAGAGGCAGAGAGAGAGAGAGAGAAGGGGGAGGGAGGGAAGGTGGGTGAGAGAGGTGAAGGAAAGAATGAGGGGAGGTACAATGTTATTCATTGAAATAATCCACTGATATAAGTGTAATTGTTCATTCCTAATCCTATTTGATTTATTGCACTAGGTGCATTGATTTTAGGGTAGTTGATTTCTAATATTATCTAATTGCTTTCACTAGATGCATTGATTTTAGCGTAGATTTTTATTTCTAATCCTATTTGTTTGCTTGCACTATATGCATTGATTTTAGTGTAGATGTTGAATTTTTATTATATTTGATTGCTTGCACTAGATGCATTGATTTTAGTTTAGATGTTGATTTCTAATCCTATTTGATTTCTTGCACTAAATGCATTGATTTCCATGTAGATGTTTTCAAATTCTATTTGACTTCTTGCACTAGACGCATTGATTTCAGTGTAGATGTTTATTTCTTATTATATTTGATTGCTTAAACTCGATGCATCAATTTTAGTGTAGATGTTTTTTATTGCTTGCACTAGATGTTGTTTTAAGTGTAAATGTTCATTTCTAATTATATTTGATTTCTTAAACTAGATGCATTAATTTTAGTGTAGATATTGATTTCTAATCCTATTTGATTACTTGCATTAGCTCCATTGATTTCAATTTGGATGTTTTCTAATCCTATTTGATTGCTTGCATTAGATGCATTGATTTTAGTGTAGATATTGATTTTGATTTGATGTAACTGTATGTATGATGGTACATTAATTTTAAAGTGATTGGATTAAGAGTGTGCTTCGATTTCACTGTAAGCACAAAAATACTATGAACAATGTGTATTGATTTTTGTGTTTTAGTGATTCAAACTATTAATATTGGAGAGCAAGAGAGACAAGATATGATGTTTATTACATTGGCCTGAGTTAAATGTTTGACTAGTTTATGATTTCAACTGCCCTTTTCATATAGTCGATATGAAAAGATGACAAAAATAGTAGCTTCACTACTATGTGTCAAAATTTGTGACACTATGGAGTTAGAGGGACACTATTAAGAATTAATTAGCAGTCAAAATATATGATATCTAGAATTTCAAAAGCAATCTTGATGCAGTAAATTATTAAAACTACTCTTCAAGATATATTTAGTAATACCTATAGGGACACTATTAATAATTAATTGGTTGTCAAAATTTGTGATCTCTAAAATTTAAATGAAATAGATGTGCATTATGAATCCTTGTTAGCGTCTTTTATTGCCATAATTTTGCTTAAAAGGAGTAAACATTGAGTTCGAGTCTTCTTATTGGTATACTTCATTAATTTTATCAAAAAGTAGAAGTCTATCGAAATCAAAAATTTGAAATGCTAAATTGATTTAATTCAATCAAATTTCTATTTTTTTGAATAGGAAAACGTAAAATTGCATTTATAAAAAATAAAAACATATAATTAAGAGTTATAAAATTTTATGGATATTTACGTATTTTTTATTCAAATATCAAATATTGATATTTTAAACTTTGTAGATGGTTATGAAATTTTCATATTATCAATTTATGGATAACTTATATATATGTATATATATAAAATCTCAAGTAATAAAGAAAATGGATTGATAATGGGTCTATTGATTTATTAAAAAACATTTTCATTCACACTATACAATTTTGCATTGTACACATTTAAACCTAAAACTTGAACACTGAAGCACAAAGTTTAAAGGTTGAACTTACATGGCATTTCCATATCCATGGGTCATTGGTATTCTTTATAAAAACACTAACTTCCTTTTATTGTTTGTTTAGGTGAAATAGAGGTTTTACTTTAGTGTAGTGGTTTTATGTAGTTTTTTTGGTGTTAGTACAATAGTGACGAGTCTTGGTTTTTATAAAATAGGTCTATTTATTAGTTTGATTAAAAAACAAATTTATTTTGTGGTTGGCTGTGGAAATGGCAAATGTGTGGTCATCAATGCTGTGATAGGTTTAATAAATTCATAATTGAATCAAAACATAATTGGGTTTCTACCTTTTAGGTGTTGGTGTGATAGCTGGAGAGCTCTATTCTACAAGAAGATTACAAATTTCTTCAAAATAGTTACCTTTCACATGTTAGAATCTTCCAAATCCTTCTTCAATCTAACTCATCACATAAATTTAGATAATTAGTACTCTTCAAAATACACTATAATTAATAAATTTAACCAATTTACCTGAAAACTTTTAAAAATAATTTACCGACTACCTCAGCTATACTCCATTTCTAATTTTCCAGAGCAGTTAACCATAATAGCCATTGCAACCCCTTTTTTAATTTTTTATTTAACCTAAAACATAATTAAATATTTCTCTATTTTTAATTAAATATTATTTGAGCGAATAACTTTTATATCTCGTATTCCATTAAATATAATATTTATTATATTACCTTAATTTTAAACCTTTTTTTTTTCTGAGTAAAGACTATTCTATTAAAATGAAAGAGGAAAAATATTTACAGAGAGGTTTGAACCTCTGAGGGGGATGTAGCCTGCCCTCTGCCAAAAAGTCTATTGCAGGTATCCTGATGCCTGACTTTTACAAAGATAAATATCATAACAGTAGGAGATCTGGTGAACTCAAGAAATTCAACACTACGCTGAGCTAGATCAGGATAAAGCTTCAGAAGAAACTGATCCCTTACAAAAATACTGTTCTTTATAATGACTATTACATATCCGTTGAGAACCAAAAAAGTCCTAGAGACTGTGAATCTCATGCTGTTAAGGGAAGAGTCCATGCAAATTAAGAAAAATCATTCCAAAAACAGACCACAAAGGTTAGCTTTCTGAAGAGTCATTGAAACCATGAAGCACTTAGTCTTGCGGAGGAGAGCCGGAATCCTTCGCACTTGCTTGGTTTACCCAGGAAACCATTATATTGTCTTCTGCTTCCATCGTGCTGCGGCCTGGAGGGAGAACAAGGCTAAGAACGTTTCCAGAGAGGCGTGCAGGCTCGCATCCAGTGATGGGCTCTTGAGAAGACGAAGGCTGGGGATGAGTTTTTTTCTGCTGGCCTTCCTCACACATCATCCCAGAGTCATTGAGGACATCCCCAACTAGGCTTCCTTGAAGATCACTGGGAGTATGGGAATGAGACTGTTCCCTGGAAGGTTCTTCCGAACTGGCAAGCTCATCCTCCTCCTCCGAGAAGAGCACAGTTACAATGGCTGAGATAAGCGGTTTGTTAAGCTTGCTTCTGAACTTAAAACGAGCAGAATGGAAAGAGTTGTTCAGGGAGGGATCGGAACTGTCAGAGGGCGGAGAGGGGGGCCGGACAGAGGCTAAAGGATCTAAACACTGCGGGACAGAGCCTCCACGACTGCGTGAGCCTCCCCTGGACCCTGAATTGCTACCACGTCTGGGGATTCCACGACGACGAGGCATTGTAAAATTGATTTGCTGACTGACCGAACTGAGACACTGAGGGTGGGTGTGGAGCAGCCAATTATAGGCTAATTGGACTAGGTTCCAGAACCAGACCTCCACACTGAATAAAACCCCCCAACAGAGAAAGCATTCGAAGGAATAGCCTACCAACGAAACCCAATCACAACCATATAATACCCACTGCGCTAACAAGGTGTTGACCGGATAAGCGAAGCCAAGACACCAAACAAAGACGAGCGAAGCAAGATTCATGGACCAGACGCAGACAAAGAGAACAAACGTAATAAACCAAATTTCAGCGGGCTCAAACACAACATACACTCTTGATTTTCCTGACCCCACATACCTTAACCAGGGGGGCTTCCATATTCTTTTCGCAGCTCTGAAGCGCAGAGGAATTAACAGCCTGAAGCAGATCCATGTTCCAATTCCGCATAGTTTCAGCTCATTTATGCCCTAATGGATGCGCGCCATCCTGTAGTTATTTCCTTGCAATCCGCCAGTACTCAGAGCCATTAAAACCTGAATTTCACTTGCATTTAACCGCCATAATCCACTGGTCGTATCGTCAGCTGCCTCCCTCCCTCTCATGCTTCTGTATTAATATGTGTTTAAGGCACCGCATCCGGGTACCTTGATTTTAAACTATTACTTTCCATAACTCTTACGAATATATTCAATAATAGAAAGATAAGTGTTAACCTAACATATTGTTTTTATTATTTTCTTTACTTTGAACTTTTCCACGACGGAGAACCAATATATTAAAGAATGAAATCTAAGTTTATTGAAAAGCTATTCCACATATAATTTTAACTTTAGGACCACGTTGTCCCTTCAAATTTCCCCGATTGAGACCGGATAATCAAATAAAAAAATCATATTCGTTGAAAACTATCCCACTTACGTGATTTATGAGTCATGAAACTTGTCAAATCTTTATTATTGTGGAGTGGGTGACTCGCAATTCTCTCAAATCAAGTCAACTTACTGTAGTTACACGGAACTCGATGACAATAACAAATTATTGGCAGTTTTATTGAAACATTGTTAACGCCTTTTATACATGGGAGGGATTGCTGCAGTCTTGTAAAACGGCTCTGTCTCGTTTAATTGTTATCAAAATTTCTTTGTCTATATGTATGATTAACACATCAAAGATATGACATATTTTAGAGGTAGATAAAGACTTTTGGTTTTGATATGTGGAGAAAAAAAACAAATATTTCATTCACACTAGAAGTTGTTTCTTTCATAATAACACCCTCTATCCTGTAGTCTTCCATTCTCCAAGTCAAGTGTCAAAATCAAATGTGATCGTTCTCACACATGCTTATAATCAGAAAATTGAACACCAAACAATAAAATGGGAAGAGCTAAGTTTTCCTGAGAGTTTGGCGATAGATATTCCCGGAACACCACAGAATCCAAAACATTACTTCTGCACAAATCAAAGAAGATTCCGCCTCTGCAGTGCTGTATTCCCCCCGCAAATCTACTATTCCCAGAATACAGATAGAGTAGGCAGTAACAAACTACAAAAAATCTAAACCCATTCCCGCTAAAGCATCTGCCACATCATCCTCCATATGTACAAACTGTCTCCATATTGAACTATTTGAAATTGCCCAAGTTTTACATTTTTCTTAACTAGAAGTTAAATGCCTTGTTTGCCAATATCTAGTCAACCTACAAAGCCTTGTACATTTGACCATCCATAAAAATCATAATCCAAGAACTGGACAAGCTCCTTCTGCTCTGTTAAACAACTCTTGTCCAAATCCTAAATGCAATGATATTTCATTCCCTCATGACGAATTTTGTGTCATCCATGACCTCCCATCCTTAGAAAATGAAGATCCAAGGCTCACTGAGATGTTTGGTAAGATCCAACCTACTGGTATGCCAAAGTATGGACTTGGTTATCTTGAACAAATGGATTCACCTATCCCTTCTTGCCGATTTAAAGGTCTTCTCCCAGATGACTGTAAAAATCCATCCATGCCTGAAATGTACAAATTCTTTTGTTTCGTGGAAGGATGTCCAAAATACAAGATTAATGCAACCTAAATGAAAATCATGCTAAATTGGGATCTATTTTCACATCTAGATTCCAATGACTTCAATTTAACAACATCCATGGAAGAAAAATAGAATCTTTCATTCGCATGGAAAGAATTCATGAATCTTACAAACTCTTGGATTTCTTTCTATGAATGGAAGAAACATCACACCAGTACAGAAATACAAATGCTTTTTGGAGAAAGATCCACAAAACACTAATGGATAGCTTTAGATGGTTCAAATATTGAATCCCCATTGGGTTGTCCACCATATAAAAGCATTGTGTTGGGAGAAAAAGAAAATATTGCCAAAGTCGCCTCTTTAGTCCTAAAAGATGATTCTATTTCACGCACGGATGGTAGAATCCAAAATGTCAGCGAGCAGTTAAACTGGACAAATTCTATCCTCAAAAGTCTCTCTCTACATGTCTCAACTCATTTTTCATTGATAGAGAAAATTGAGTCTCTACAAGTCTTTGTGAATACTATGAATAAAAATTTGAATGAATTTCAATTTTCTGTTTCCACTCTTGAAGGTTTTGTCTAAGAAAGCACTACAACCACAATATCTTTGTCTGATCAACTCAGAGGTCATTATGATGATATTGAAAAAGGAGTCAGTCTAGGTCTACATCAAACACAAGACAAAATTAAAGAGTTGGTTTCCAAATTTGAAATATTATCCATTTCTTCCACAGGTAAAGATACTCCATCATCTATGATTTTCCAACATCCTAACTCTATATAGATCAAATATGTTGAAAGGTTATGAGTTGTCTTCAGAAGATGCTTTTGGTCTCCTCTCAGTTACTATAAATAAAGAGAGGAGTAAGCATTAAGGGCATTCATTCTTGGAGTCTTCAAGTCGAAAATTGCTCCCTGCTCTACATCTACGCTTCTTAAGTGATTTGCTTGTAAAACAAAAATGTTCTCATAGATTGTCATAATTTTGAGAAGCCTATGCATTAGGATTAACAAACTTGGCGAGAACCTAAAGTTGCTAGATTTTTAGGATTGAGTCTTGTTTTGTGTTGAAAATCTCTAATTCTCAGACATAGTATATAACAGGCAGGTAGCATTGAGTTTCTACACTCACTTTTGAGTTAGAATATCTCATAAATGCCTTAGAATTCCATCTCTAGAAAGATTGCAGACTTTACATATATCTATCACTAGCTATTCTCAATTCAACAAAGAAGAATTTTATTATTGATCAATGCACGTCTAATACCTACATAATCTTTGAGTTATAAATCTTATGACTATTTCGAAGTTCATTTTAGAGTCACCAGAGGTTCACTTAGAGTCCTAGAGTGCAATTTGCTCATATAGGTAGGAAGTCATTAAATAGTGTGTTTTGCATTAGAGTTGTCTGAAGGTTTGTGTACAGGTTTGTGTAAGAGTTCATGTAGCACGGTCACCAGTTTGTAACTCTACAAGCTTCATTCTCCGTAGATGGAAGCCTCTGTGACCAGCACGGTCAAGGAAGCCTCTGCGACCAGCACGATCAAATTGGTATCAGAGCCAATAACGTCTGGTTCACCGAGTAATACTATAAAATCTTCTTTATCTAAAATGGAAGCTGGAACAGGATTTGTTTCTTTCTGAGAAGTTCAAGACCAAGAACAAATTTCTAGTAATATAGATATTCCAAATCTCTTTGACAAAGCTTCATCTTCTGTAATAAATTGTGTTGAGATAGAAATAATCGAAAACCAGCCTGCTTCATGCTAGAACTCCCATCAATTAGTCCATAAGATGCGTATGTTGACCTTTCTATGTTTCACCTCAAAGTTGTTACTCATGTTTCTGTAAAAGAATGTGCCAGTTAGGTCCAAGAGAATGCTGAAACTATTCAGGCTATTACTCTTCGAGATCCCAAAGAATTACAAAAAGAAGCAAGAAAGCATAATACTTCCTATGTACATCTTGGTTGCATTCACGTGGGAATTTCCACTTTAACCCACAGAGGATTGAACACTTTTGTCTTAGCTACTATTAGGGACCCGACTCATAACAAATATACTGATTCTATTCTTGGAGGGATTGTTGCACCCGTGTCAAATGGACCTATCTAGTTTCATTGCTATCCAAATTTCTCTGTCAATGTGTATGATGAACACATCAAAGACATACTTTAGTGGGAGATACAGACTTTTGGTTTTGATACGCAGAGAAAAAGAACAAATATTTCCATCCACACTAGAGGTTGTTTCGGTCACACTAACACCGTTTGTCCTGTAGTCTTGCATTCTCCTAGGAAAGAGTCAAAATCAAATGTGGTCATTCTCACAGATGCTTATAATCAAAAACTTGAACACAAAACAATAAAATGGGAAGAGCTAAGTTTTCCTGAGAGGTGGGTGATAGATATTCCCAGAACACCAAAAATTCAGAACATTACTTTTGCACAAATTAGAGAAAATTATGTCTCTACAGACTTGTCTTTCCCCCATAGATCTACTATTCCCATAATACAGATAGAGCAGGTAGTAACAAACTACAAAAAATCTAAACCCATTCCCACTGAAGCATCTACCACATCATCCTCCATATGTACAAACTATCTCCATATTGAACTATTTGAACTTGCTCGAGTTTTAAATTTTTCTGAACTAGAAGTTAAATTCCCTACTTGCCAATATCTAGTCAACCTACAAAGCCTTGTACATTTGACCATCCATAAAAATCATAATCCAAGAACTGGAGAAGCTCCTTCTGCTCTTTTAAACAACTCTTGTCCAAATCCTAAATGCAACTATATCTCATTCCCTCATGATGAAGTTCTTGTCATCCATGACCTCCCATCCTTAGAAAATGAAGATCCAAGGCTCACTAAGATGTTTAGTAAGATGTGACCTACTGGTATGCCAAAGTATGGAATTGGTTATCTTGAACAAAAGGATTCACTTATCCCTTCTTTCTGATTTAAAAATCTTCTCCCAGATGACTGTAAGAAGTCATCCAAACCTAAATTGTACAAATTCTTTTCTCTCATGGAATGATGTCCAAAATACAAGATTAATGCAACCTGGATGAAAAGCATGCTAAATTGGGATCTATTTTCACATCCAAATTCCAATGAATTAAATTTAACAACATCCATGGAAGAAAAACAGAATCTTTCATTGACATGGAAAGAATACATTAATCTTACAAACTCTTGGATTTATTTCTATGAATGGAAGAAACCATAGAACAATACATAAATGCAAATGCTTTATGGAGAAAACTCCACAAAACACCAATGGACAACTTCAGAGGGTTCAAATATTGAATCCCCATGGGTCTTTCCACCATATAAAAGCATTATGTTGGGAGAAAATGAAAATATTTCCAAAGCCACCTCTTTAGTCCTAAAATATGACTCTGTTTCAGGCACAGATGGCATAATCCAAAAAGTGAGTGAGCAGTTAAATTGGATAAATAATTCCCCCAAAGCTCTCTTTGTACATGTCTCAACTCATATTTCACAAAAAGAGAAAATTGAGTCTCTACAAGTCTTTGTGAATACTGTGAATAAAAATTTGAATGAATTTCAATTTTCTATTTCTGCTCTTGAAGGTTTTGTCCAAGAAATCACTAGAGCCACAACATCTTTGTCTGATCAACTCAGAGGTTAGTATGATGATATTGAAAAAGGAGTCAGTCTAGGTCTACATCATACACAAGACAAAATTAAAGAGTTGATTTCTAAATTTGAAATATTATCCATTTCTTCAATAGACAAAGATATTCCCTCATCTGTGCTTTTCCAACATCCAATCTCTATACAAACAAAATCTATTGATATATTTCCTCACTTGTTTCCTAAAGAAGCTCCTGAAAAACATGAATCATCCCCTAGATCTCATCTTTTACCAGTTTAAAAACATCTTCCAAGTCAATTTACCAGATATCCTACCCCTAATCTTATTGGCAAAGGATGCATGCCTAAATTTTAGATATTCCAACTTGATTCCCACAATGATAGAGAGGAATATTGAAAATCTCATTTCTGGCCAAATCAAATAGATGATTAACCAGATGTTTACTGAATACAAACTAATGTGCATGAAGGGAAAGACTGAAATAGAAGTCTCTAAAACATTAATCCAATGTTTTACTGGCACTCTTCAATGGTGGTGGGTGGTGGAGTCTTCTCCCACAACTTCAGAAAAAAGGGCTAAAGAATCTGTGAAAGATGAGGTAGGAGATATTGTATTTCATGAAGATGGAATTTCTTAGAGAAACATGATTGGTACTCTCACATCAATAATTCTTGAACATTGGTATGGTTTTGAAGTTGAGATATCATACAAACATTCCTGGATTCTTATGAATCTAAAGTGCCAAAAAATGTCTGAGTATGAATATTTCCATACAGATTGGGTGCAGTGGATTTACAAAGTCAAGGACAGTAATAATCTCTTATGGAAACATGTATACCTTGCTACTCTGCCTTCCAAATTTGTTGATTATTTAAGAATTCAAGAAGCTTTCCCGTAGCCATATGAATCCTATACATGGGATGAGATCTATTGTATTATAACTAAGTCCTTAGTTGGCCTATGCAAAAATTTGAAAATGAGTATGTTTATCCAAAAATTGTCTAAGCTTCCTGATAGCAAATCTATTAGCAACAAATATGGCTTAAATATAGATGATCCTATTGTACATAGAAAAATGACAAAGAAGGCCATAAAGAAAAATTCTAAACATAGGATCAGTTATTCTCATCATCCCAGATGATATTCAAACCATAACAACAATTATAGGAAAAACACAACCAACATATATTAAAAAAGAGTTCCCCAAATTCATTATTACAGTCCTAAATACATTCATCTTAGGACACATAAACATGAAGCATGGAACAAGTTTACTTGCTGCCTTTATGGCCAACAAGGTCATACTTCAAATAGATGTCATGTTTAAGAAGAATCCAAATTGCAGAAAGGGAAAAGATTCCAAGAAAAAGGACAAAAAATTCAACAAGAAAAAGGGAAGCAAGAGGAAAAGAAGACATTCGTACATTTTCAATGCTTCAAATGTGGATCCAAATTGCACAAAATAGACCATTATCCTAATTTTCATATTAAAGAAGAAATACGCATATTAGGACAAGACTATTGTGATTCTACTGAAACCTCCAATTTTAGTAATTCTGACTTTGAATTATCTCATCAAGATAACATGTTCTTTGTTGAAGAGTGTATTTGCACAGATTCTGATGATTGTCACTCTACCCTCACAGATATTGACACTGAAGAAATTTTTGACAAAGAACAATCACCACCAAAGCCACAAGGAAAAATCAAAATATGTATGGCTCATCTCAATGATGATGAAGAATCCAATGTCTTGGTAGGAATAAATATGTGTCCCAAATTAGAGATGAAATAAAATATAAGAGAAACGTTTCTACAAACAATTCTCAAAAACCAAGGGTTTGCAGCCACTTCCTCAATTAAAAATTCAAAATCCCTTTTTGTCGATGCTTCCTTTGAGAAAAATATTAAATCCTTTGAGAGCAACCACTAGGCAGATAAGAAAAGAACACTTACTCTCCCAAAAATTAGCCATGAGATCCAAAACTTGGAAAAAGAAATATCTAAGCCCAAAACCCAAGTCTCAAAATTAGAAAAGGGAAAAAATCATAAAGAAGAAACAATCCATTTCTTTTCTAAAGCAAACCCAAATATAGAAATCTATGCGACCAAGCCGGCAAATTTCAGAGGTTTCGGCAATATGAATATTATGGTTGTACAACATCAACAATTTCATGTTATGTTCAAGATTAGACTCCAGGATGGAGTTTTTCATTTAAAGACCTTAGTAGATACCGGTGCAAACATCAATGTTCTAAATAAAAAATATTTCCTTGCTAAGTATTGCTCCAAGGCAATACGTAAGGTTATTGGATTAGGGGCACAAGGGTGTAAGTTTCAATATGAAGTCCCTAAGGCCACAATATGCTTTGATCCATATTTCATAAACGCAAAATTTGCAATAGGCAACATTCCTATTGACTACATCTTAAGAAATCCCTTTTTATCAAGCGTAAAGCCACATGGCTCTGCAAGACTTGAAGATGGTAGATGATGCAGGAGCATAGAGCTCAGCAATTTCATTATGTTCTAGTTAACTTAGGGGGTCTTGTGTTTTCAAGGAAGTTGGATTCCTATGTATGAACTTATTAATGTTTTGAGTGATTAGAATATGAATTAATTAGATATTGTGAGGATATTTGTAAATTCTCTCGAATGTAAGAGAACATGAGTGATGATGAGTGATGAACAGAGAGTTGGAAATCAAGTATAAGTCTTAGACTAGGAAGTGGTGTCATGATTCGTGGAACTAGAGAGGATTCTTAGGGATTACTAGAGTTAAAAGTAGGCTTAGAGGATATTCAAGATTTAGTTCAGTAGATTAAGGATCTGAACCATAATTGGTTAACAGAACCTTTTGTATAAATGTAAGCCTAAAAATCATATTAGTCAGGTAGGAAGGTAGAGAGTCAACAGTCAGTCAGTCAGATTCAATTAGTTAGTTAAGCCTACGGGCAGGAAAAGAAAGGCCATTGATATAGAAGATCAAGCCAAGGAATAAATTCCTATGTAAATGTTTGTTATTTAAAACATATAACTCAATTCTGAGTTCGTTTAATGTGTTGAGTAATTTAATTATAAGTTGTGTGTGATCTAGAGTAATTCTGTCTAATATAGATTGTAGGTGTGCAGAACAAGAGAAGAGGTGCAGAGAGGAGTGTGTTACGTGGTTGCACAAACACAGTATTAGAGAGAACATTCGCAATGAAGGTATAACTGTAAGGTTTCTTAAGACCTAAAGGTTTACAAAGGAAGAGTAAAGGCGCGAGTAGAGATCAGTATCAAAACAGGTGAAAACCGTAAAGCGGGAGCAAATACACAGGCAGAAAGCTGAATGAGCTATTTCATAGTAGGAGCCAAAAGAACATAATGGTGCATAGAAACCATTGGATTAGTCAGATCAACGGATGAGGTTGTGTGCGATAGACGACTAAGATTAAGTCACACAAAGTAAAGTTAAGAAGATGAATGGTAGAGATTAAACCCACGTGATAGAAGAAGGATGAAGCGGTCTCACAAGGCGTAAGAAATTTCCCACATGTGCTAAAGTTGGTAAGCATTCTTTATAAAATTCATGTGATTAAGATTACAGGCCGACACGTAGCAAACGATGGAGAGAGAAAACCACTTTTCTCGCATGATTACAATCTAATATCGGTCATGCAAATATCTGCGCAAGATTGCATGATAACCGTTGGATCAAGTATGATTGATCAATGGTGGAGATCAGCCAAGCTGATTGGTGATCGGGTGACATTACAGTGGTTGGATTGGACAGAGTACATCAACAGTGGAGATCGTATGGGATAGTTAATGATTGGGTGACGCGATAACCATTAGATCAAGGAGTGAGATCAACGACAGAGATTTAATGCACTAAGAAGAGCATCAAAATATGTGCAAAAGGTTGAAGAATGGTGGAAAGCTAAGGTTTGAGTGTGTTTATGAGATATTTCTATTATACGGGAATTAGAATAGAAATAAGTGGGATTAGTGTATTTCGGGTTAAGTTAAGAATTAACCAAATTTTATGACGGGTTGTGTAAGGTTCCACTTAAAGGTTTCTCAAAGGTTTATACTTTGGATAGTTAAGTATAATGTTTCCACATAGAGTTTATTTAAGAAGCCTTGAACCTTGGTTAAGTGAAGATTTTACTATGTATGGAAATTTGAGAATTCCTGGGACACACATAGTGTGACATGCAATAGAATTTTCATACTTTGGGTATATGCGACTTAAGCTGCATCATTGGGGTAGATGCAGCTTAGGCTGACATCATTTGGTATCAGAGCAGAACAAGGAAATTATGTGTGTAAGAATTCTTTGAGAAAACTTAGAACAAAGTTATGTTTTGAAGGTATGTATGTAGGCAAGAGGAGATTAGATTTTAAATTTGACAAACAGTAGGCACAGAGAGATAAAGTGTAGCACAATTTGTAGATGCAAAGGAAACATAGAACAATCCATTCAAAGTGCAGATGAATGGTAGAACCAGATCATATAGAGGACTTGAAGGTGAGAAGATTGCAACGACCTAGAGCAGGGAGTGCTCAATTGGTTCCAAAAGAGAGAGACCAGATAGATGCCAAAAGACTGAGCTCAGAAGAGAGAATATTAGTGAGGCATATGTAAAGAGAAGGATACTTGTTACTGTAGAGGTTGTTGTTGTAGCTCATGGCAAGATCATAAAGGCAATTCCACAGAGGATGTGGGTAGAATTGCTAAGGGATGATGAAGCTGGTAAGAATTTCTAAATGAAAGTAGAATGTGGCAGAACCTTGAAGAATTCTAACAAAGGTTGGATAAAGAGAATAATTGTGTTCTTAAAAGGTGCAGATGAATTGAAGCCTAGAAGGAGCAGAGAGAAGTGCTCAAAGAGGTTCCAGAGATAGAGAACCAAGTGCTTGCCAAAATACCAGGTAGAGAGGAGAGCTTGGTGAGGTAAGTGGAACCAAGGAGGACTTATTGTTGCAGAGGCTTTAATGCAGCTCATAGTAAGTGAGTGAGGAAATTATGAAGATAGAGAAGAGGATGACTACTGATAGTTATAACAGAGATAACAAAGGTTCTAAGGAAGACCACAACAAATGAAAAGTGAGGAAGGAGGATGCCAAGGAAAATGGCAAGAGAATGAGTCAAGATGAGCGTGACAAAGAGATTGCAGAGTTAAAAGAAAAACTTAATGTATTACAGATGATACTAGAGGAAAACCAGAGACAAGATTGGGTCTTGACAAAAAAGGCAATGAAGTGGTCTAAGTTATAGAGAAGGCTACAACAAAGGAAAGTGAAGTGGCTAGTGGAAGAACTTAGAGAAGCTGAGTTGGAAATGGAAGTTTCCATTTGTGAAGTAGAACATGGTGAAGTTCTGGGTAAAGATGAAGACAGGAGATCTATGGAAGATCTTATGAATTATTATGAGAATTCAAGACAACAAGGAGATATGATGATTGTAACATCAAGAGAGACCATAAAGTCTTATGTTTTTAAAACTGATAGTTTGTGTATGATTGCAAGTATTGCAAGAGAAAAGAAACCTTTATAAAATGTCTTCAAGATGGATGAGTATCTTGAAGGAAAAGGTGACAAAGAAAATTTCTTAGAAGAGGAAGAATTTGACTGGTTACAGCAAAAAGAGTCTATGGATGAGTTACTCAATCAGAAAAGACAATCATTTAAAGTTGTCATAGAGATGGAAGATTAGGATCTTATTCTGATAAAGAATGAAGGAATATTGTCTCAGAGAGGTAATCTAATGAATTTTATTAATTTTATTGATGAAGAACAAATGAAGGGGAATATTAATGCAGATGATGAGGCAAGGATAGCTCTTGAAGAAAGTTTACAGAAGGACAGCAAGGGAAAATGTATTGAAGAAGAAGGACATCCACTGAAAGATGTTAAGAAAGAAGAAGACTATGCAAAAGATTTAGCAAAGGGAGAAAGGACATCTGAGGATTGGTCACTAACAAAGGAAGGTTTTCCAGAGAATGAGTAGTCTTTTGAAGCTATCAAAAGTATGGAAGAGTATCTTTCAGAAAATGAATACTCTGAAGTAAAGAATGATGGAGAATGTCTCTTAAATGGGAAAAATAGTGAATTATTGCAGCAGAAAGAATTTAGTAATACATTGATGTTTGAAGTTGTTACAATCCAAGAACAATTTCTTATGAAAGAAGGAGATGAGAATCAATCTAAAGAGCCGATATGTGAAGCAACAGTGGAGACTATTGAACCTTGTAATTCTCAAACTAATAAATTGTATAAATGCATGAATTATAAGTTATGATGAAATACTTATGAAGTGTCACAGAGAACTTGAATTACTGGAGAATTTGCTGGAAAAATCAAAGTATAATAGTGTGATTGCAGATGAAGGAGTTCACTACAGTGGACAAGAGCATAATGACATCATTGAAACAGATGGTGAGGAAGAGAGACTTGCGGACAGTCTCAAGAGTTCTTTAGAGAATTATTTAAAGAAGTTGAATCAGGATGCTGATGTGCTGATAGAGGAGGAAAAATCAGAGCAGCATATTGAAATGTTGCCAAAGGAAGAAGAGGCACCAAGGCCTTATGTTTTTCATTTTAATAATTGTTTTGTGAGTGCAGGTTTTGTTGAACATGATAAATAAAATTTGTCACATATGAGCAACGAAATAAAGAAAGAAGAGGAAGGAAAATATGCTCGAATTGATGAACATCATAGTGATGTATTTAAGAGCAATCAAGTACAAAGGAAATTGGAGGACAATTTACTTTTTGAAAGTAAACTTACAGATATTGAACAGATGTTTTTTGGAATGCAACAAGAGGGTAAGGATTTAAGGGTGGTTGTAAGAAACCAAGAACTTTAAAGAGAAGACAGTAAACAACAGTTTTAAGATGAGAGGACAGAGTACAACAACAAATGGAAAAGTAATTATTAGTCAAATGATAAATTGGACATAGAGATTGAAAGAATAATAAGATTGATGATGAAGGTGCCTTAGAAGAAAACAATAGTAAGAAGGCCAAAAAGCAGCAGGAAGAGAAAGACAATAGAAGACTGTGAAAGCATAGCTAGTGGGGCAAAGCAACATAAAGTGTGGAAACCTAGAGAATAGCAACAACAAATAGCAACAACCAAAGAGAAATTGCAGAACAAAGTATGGGATCCAGTAAGATAAAGGTCAAAAGCACATGATCAGTAGGTCATGATTATTTTAACCTTGGTAGTCTGATGCAGGAGCATACAACTCAGAAATTTCATTATATTCTAGTTAACTTAAGGGGTCTTGTGTTTTCAAGGAAGTTGGATTCCTATGTATGCAATTATTATGTTTTGAGTGATTAGAATAGGAATTAATTAGATATTATGAGGATATTTGTAAATGCTCTAGAATGTAAGAGAACGTGATTGATGATGAGTGATGATGAGAGAGTTGGAAATCAATTATAAATCCTAGACTAGGAAGTGGTGTCATGATTCGTGGAACTAGAGAGGATTCTTAGGGATTACTGGAGTTATAAGTAGACTTAGAGGATATTCAGGATTTAGTTGAGTAGATTAAGGATCTGAACCAGAATTGGTTAACATAACCTTTTATATAAATGTAAGCCTAAAAGGCATAGTAGTCAGGTAGGAAGGTAGAGAGTCAGCATTCAGTCAGTCAGTCAGTTAAGCCTATAGGAAGGAAAATAAAGGCCATTGATATCGAAGATCAGGACTAGGAAGAAATTCCTATATAAATGTTTGTTATTTAATATAGATAACTCGAGTTTGTGTGATGTGTTGGGTAATTGAATTATAAGCTGTGTGTGATCTAGAGTAATAATGCGTAACGTAGATTGCAGGTGTACAGAACCATAGAAGAGGTGTAGAGAGGAGTGTGTTACATGGTTGCACACACACAGTATTGGAGAGAACCTTCATAGTGAAGGTATAACTGTAAGATTTCTTAATACCTAAAGGATTACGAAGGAAGCGTAAAGGTGTGAGCAGAGATCGAGATCCAAACAAGTGAAAACCATAAAGCGGGAGCAAATACACAGGAAGAAATCCGAATGAGCTATTTCACAGTAGGAACCAAAAGAACATAACAGTGCACGGGAATCATTGGATCAATCAGATCAATGGACGAGGTTGTGTGCGATAGACTACTAAGATTCATTTACGCAAAGTAAAGTTAAGAAGATGAACAACGGAGATTAAACCCACATTATAGAAGAAGGATGAAGCGGTATCACAAGGCATAAGCAGTTTCTCGCAAGCCCTAAAGGTGGTAAGCGGTCTTTCTAAAATTCAAGTGATTAAGCTTAAAAGCCGACACGTAGCAAATGATGGAGAGAGAAAACCACCTTTCTCGTGTTCTTCCAATCTAATATTGGTCATGCAAATATCTATGCAAGATTGAACGATAACCATTAGATCAAGCGGGATTGATCAACGATGGAGATCAACCAAGCTGGTTGGCGATCAGGTGATGCGACAGCCGTTGGATCGGACAGAGAAAATCAATGGTGGAGATTGTCTAGGATAGTTAATGATTGGGTGACGCGATAACCATTGAATCGAGGAATGAGATCGGCAGTGGAGATTTAACGCACTAAGGAGAGCATCAAAATATGTGCAAAAGGTTGAAGAAGGGAAAAAAGGTAAGGTTTAAGTGTTTTTATGAGATATTTCTATTTCACAGGAATCCAAATATAAATAAGTGGGATTAGTGTATTTCAGGTTAAATTAAGAATTAACCAAAGTTTATGAAGGGTTGTGTAAGGTTTCGCTTAAAGGTTTAGACATAGGATAGTTAATTCTAACATTTCTACATAGAGTTTATTTAAGAAGCCTTGAACCTTGATTAAGTGAATATTTTACTAAGTATGGAAATATGAGAACTCCCGTGACACACATAGTGTGACATGCAATAGAATTTGCATATTGTGGGTATATGCGGCTTAGGCTACATCATTGGGGTATATGCAGCTTAGGCTGGCATCAATAGAACAATATACTTCATCTCTATAACAAACAATAATGGTTACCTGCGTACCATCACACTCCCATTTGTGTCAATGCCTCAGATTTCCACTATGATTCAGGCAATGTGAGAATTACATAAATCCCAAGAAAGACTAGTAGAATTGAAGGATTTAAAATCTTGCCTCTAGATGATGACCAACTCAAACAACCTAGTGTGCATAAAAGAATTGCAGAACTCAAAAAAATTCTAGAAGATGAGTGTTGTGCAGAAGATCCCAACACCTTTTGGCATAAAAAGCAATACTTTGTTTATCTACCATATAAAACGGAGTATACTTGTAGCCCATACAAAAGCCAAGAAATTCATATGAATGAAGCCTACTGACAACTTTGTCAGAATGAGATCCAAGATTTATTAGACAAAAAATTGATTCACGAATCCAACAACCCCTGGAACTGTTATGGATTCTATGTCAATAAACATTCTGAACAAATCGGAGGAGTGCCTCACCTGGTAATAAATTATAAACCACTCATAATTGTCTTGGCTGATGATACCTATCCGATCCCACACAAAGAAAATCTAATCACCTGAATTAGAGGTACCAACATATTCTCCAAGTTTGATATGAAATCTGGATTTTGGCAAGTATCTATAAAAGAAGAAGATCATTTCAAAACTGGCTTTAGTGTGCCATTAGGACATTATTAATGGAACATTATGTCGTTTGGGTTGAATCATGCTCCCTCAAAATTCCAAAAGGTGATGGACCAGGTTTTTAAGCCATATTTTGACTAGCTTATTGTATATAGAGATGATATATTAGTATTTTCTAAATCTGTCAATGAACATTTTAAGCACTTGTACAGATTTAAACAAATTGCTAAAAATAGTGGATTGGTTCTAAGTAAGAAGAAAGTAGAGATCTTCCAAACAAAAATCAAGTTCTTGGGTCATATTATTTAAAATGGACCGATCACTCTGCAACAACATGTTGTTGCATTTGCTAACAGATTTCTTGATGAAACCAAAGATAAAACCTAGTTGCAACAATTTCTAGGCTGCATGAATTATGTCTCCAACTTCTATAAAAAAATTTCCCAAGACAAAAGAATATTGAATCAAAATTTCAAAAAGAATCCCAATCCATGGACTGAAGTTCATATAGTTGCAGTCAAGAAAATAAATGAAAAATTTTGAGTCCTAACCATTTTATATGTATCTGATGAAAATATGTTTAAAATTGTTGAGTCAGATTCTAGTGAGGTTGGTTGGGGAGGATTTCTTAAGCAAGACAACGACGGTAATGAGAAAATTATACAATTTGCTTCAAGAGGTTGGAACCCTGGAGAACAAAATTACTCTACAATTGAGAAAGAAGTCAAAGCAGTATGGAACTACATTGACAAATTTGATATTCATCTGATAAATAAAAGATTTATTTTAAGAACAAATGCCTCTGCCATGAAAAGGATCCTAATAAAGGATATTAAGAAACCAGGAGAAGCCATGTTTGCAAGATGGCAAGCCCTAATTGTTAGATGATCCAAAAATAATTTATTATCATAAGTTATAAAATTGAAATAAAATAATTATTAATTTAAGAAATTAAA
>APFE031298725.1:0-20486 GCA_000404065.3 Pinus taeda | reverse complement strand
TACATATTGAGTCTGGGGTTGACCTTGAGGAACGTACTGTCCCGTAGGTATGTACTGTCCTTGAGGTTGTCCCCCAGGGGCAAACTGAGTACCTTGAGGTTGCCCCCCAGGCATATACTGGGTACCTTGAGGCTGCCCCCCAGGCACATACTGGGTACCTTGAGGTTGCCCCCAGGTGGTAACTGACCACCTTGAGGTTGAGAACCTGACATCATTAGAATATCTTCCACACTCAACGGTTTAGTAGCACTACTTCGATTTAACAACTTCTTTTTGATAGGTTGAGGAGATGCTCCCGAAAAAGTACCAGAGATGCACTGATACCTAGCAGGAACAGGAGGACTGTCGTACAAATAGGCTTCCGGAGATTGAGAAAACATGGATGACGGACTAGACATATTCAATACAGGATAGTAATCTCTAGGTGTTGGGTGATAAAAAATACGAGGTGGTGAAAAATTTAGTCCCAGATTTTCCAAAATATTAGTGAGTGAACGGTACCAAGCACTGCTCCTAGGCAGACTGTAAAAGATCGATTCACGCTCCCTAAGGTCTAAGATGGGTTGATCTTCTGGAAAAGGAAAGCTTTCTTCGATGTCCGAAATAGCAAGCTCTTCAATAGCTATAAGTCCAGAAGGAATATCCTGGGTAATTACAGTTTCTACCCTAGGCGAACTAGGTCCACTAGATTTTGGAGAAACAAACTCTGATACGGGAGTAGCAGCAACTTCAGATTCAGGTTCAGATACTTCATGTTCGTCACCTATATCACTAGTAGATGCAATACTAACAGTAACTTCTGAAATTACTAACGGTTGAGAATCAGAATGTACTATCAAAGAAGGTTCTCCTTCTTCAGGTGACCCACTTCTACGGTCACTAGGAGTTACGAGGAATTTCAAGCCTTCAAGCTGGCTCGGTACGTCCTCAGGAGGTTGACCCCGAAGTCTACGGGATGTCCTCAGTAACTCAGCCACGTTTACAAACTCAGGGGATTGGCCGCGAAGTCTACGGGAAGTCTACTTCACACGCAAACAAAGTAAAATCTCAATGAAAACCACCCAAATCCTCTAAAGAACAAAACAAATTGAATCACACGCCTAAAGAATCTAGGAGATCAATCACACACAAACAGTAACTTTCCGGACCGAAAACACTAGTTGGTGATGAAATCCAACGTCGCAGAGTTCGATATAGAAATAGCGGTTGGAACTGTTACCCCGACAACATGCTTAATGAACAGACTGGCACAAGTTTCTCCACTTAACTGTCTCGAGTGAAGAGAACCCCCCAGAAAATCCAAGTGAGTCTAGCCGACATCTGCTCCAGGTACAGTGGGATCTTCCTGCCACCGTCACCTTAAGAAGAATCCTATAGAATATGGTCACTATGGTTACCAACATAAACAAATATACCTGGGGGAACAGTCTACGATCCGATATGCACGCAAGGGCAGAGTAGCAAGCTCAATCCCCTTGAAGGCTCCTCGACATAATCCGAGGTTTACCAACAAGTGACCCCAGGCTCCTCGACAATGGTTAACCCGAGGTTTACCGTTTGTAATACGTGAATATCTGGCATCGTTCCCAATGAGGAAGTATTGATTCCCACACTGGTTCGGACACGATCTCGTGCTTCTCCTTTAAGAGGAGCTTTCCCAGAGCATAGATGCAACAATTGGATTTCTCTCCTACCGCAAGATACAGCTACTTGATTGTTTTACTATCTTGGAGAGTTAATTACTCCCTACTCCAAGATACTAGCCTAAGCTATGTTGGTGTATTAGAGCCCTAGAAAAAAACATTTGCTAGATTGATTTTATTTTAAGAGTGATTTTTATTGGTTTTTGATTAAGTCAAGAGGTGATGGAGATGAAACTTGTGGTGTAAAGACTCGAC
The DNA here is from genome assembly GCA_000404065.3 of Pinus taeda. NCBI lineage: Eukaryota > Viridiplantae > Streptophyta > Pinopsida > Pinales > Pinaceae > Pinus > Pinus taeda. The sequence continues at coordinate 18,588 of APFE031298725.1, read as the reverse complement.
TCAAAATCACTACAAAAATGCACTTAAGATGATTAAGTTTTTTTTTCTCTTCATTGAATTTCTAGCTAGGAAAGAGTTGGAGAATGCAAATGCTTGTAAACACAAATCTTTTTTAACAGACAAATCAAAAGAAGAGTATTTGTTCCAATGCACTCAAAATGAGACAACTAGTTATTTTCACAAGAATTTCCTTTTTCATTCAAACACTCAAATGCTACCAAAACAAACTTTTTCAAAAGAGATTTTTATATTTTATAAAACATGTAAAGCTATAACTAAAGCAAATCTTGAGAAAACTATGAATAAAGCAAACTTAAGATCTACAAACTATGAAAACCTATTTGAAGTAAAAGCTCACAAAATGTCTTTTCGAGGATGTTTTACTTGGCTATAAGCAAACCAAGGACCAATTTGTCCAGAATCACAAATAAGTCAAGAACAACCAATTTTGTTTTCTTTTTGAAAATGAAAATCCAACTTTCAATCACAAGCTTTTCGAAGTTTTGTAAAGAGAAAACTCAAAGCGGATTCCTCAACAAGGGGAGATTTCATAAATGGTCAGACTCATAAGAAGGATGGTAGACACTAAGGTGATCTGAAGTCCCTACAGCTTCTAAACTCAGAGCCACTACACAACCAAATCGAAAAACAAACCCAACAAGAAAAACTCCTAGGAATTTCACCTAAAACCCTAATGCCAATGAAATTAAACCAAGGAAAGCTTTCAACAAGTCACATGCAGGTATGGGCAGAGGATAAGAACTACTAAATCCAAATAAAACTAATTTAAAGAGTAAAATTAAAAATTTTCAAAATTTTAGCAGGGTACGCAGGTTCAGAGTTTACACAGATGCGTGTACGCTCTGTGCGCAAAGTAAAAGTGCATACAGGTACGCACTGTGATACAAGAACAGACTGCGGACTTCGACTAAAGTAATGAAAAGTAAAAAATAAACCTAAATCCACTAAATCTACCCAAGTCCACACACAACAAGCCAAAAACAGAAACAAAAAAGGCAAGTTTCTCAGGTCAAAGAAAAACAAGGAAAACAATCAAGTCCCCAGTGGAGCCACCATTTTGTCACGCGGAATGAGTCGATCTTGCGGAAAAGATAGACCTTCCTAGAATCTAAAGAAGACCTAATGGCAAGCAAACCAACCAGACACTATCTTTCTCTAAATGTGCTTTTATAAATAATGGTAAACAAGTGTGTTTAAGGCCTACCTTATGTCCAACGCAAGTTTAGGGATGCCCTCGCTTCTTTGATCCAAATGAGTTCCTTTATCGCGAACCTGCAAACACAAACAAGGCAAACGATTAAATAGCACCTGAAAAACCAATATTATAAAACATATTTAACATGAAAGTCAAGGAGTCCATGAAACAAATCACATGAGATACTTGTTGAGAAAAATGAGCCTGATTGTATTAATTCAAAAGAAGAAGAACTTTACAACCTTTGTCTTGACGCTGTACAAGCTCCTCCCAGGGTCCAACAAGAAGTCTCCTCTACTTTGACAAGTTTCACTCACTCCCCAATGAAGCCAAAAGGGTATGTGATCTCTCCTCTTAAGCTCAACTAGGAAGTCTTGATTTCACCAGCATTTACCCTAAAAAATGTTCAGCTTCTAACCTCTCTAGCCACTAACCCAATGCCTCAATTTATAGTGCAATGGAGGGAAGTTAATAGGTCCTCCTTCAAAGGGATAGAATCCTCCTTCAAAGGGATAACTCCTCCTAACAAGGGATTAGCTCCTTCTCTTTTGGGATGCATGAACCTCTTTGGAGTGAACAGTCCACGTCAAAATTCCTTCTAGAATCATCTAGAATTAACCCAAAGTGAGTTTTTTAAGATAAAAAATGCGCCTTTTGACTTTCACAGGGGTACGCATCCTCCCCTTTACATACAAAGCGTATAAGTACGTAGGTACTCTGAACAAAGGGTGCAGGCCCGCAGGCAAAAGTGAGAGAAAGTGTGGAACCAGAGTTACATTGCTTTTTGATGTCTTTCTCTCATTTCCAAAGCTTTTTTTGAAGAGCTGAGGTCTAAGACTTGCTTAGGAGGCTGGTATAGGTGGTGATAGATCCATACTAACTGCAAATAATCAAGGTGATGATATTTTTGTGTAACACAATTGGTCACTAGATTTACAAGGCTTGAAGTGAACTTCTCCATTTCTCACAAGTTCTCGAATAAAGTGATATCTAGTATCAATATGCTTGCTCTTTTGATGAAACACACTATTCTTGGATAGTGCAATCACATAGGTGTTGTCACAATATATTGTTGTTGATCATTGTTCTTTCTACTTGAGTCCATCAAATATTGATCTTAACCAGACTACTTGCAATGTTGTTGATGTTGCTGCTACATATTCTTCTTTGTCTAATGAAAGTGTCACGTTGGGATGCTTCTTAGATTCCCATGGAATCACACCTGAACCAAGATAGAACACAAAATCATAAGTGCTCTTCCTATCATCCAAACTGCTTGCAAAATCACTATTTGTGTATCTAATAAAATACTTATTTTTGTGCTTGCATAGATTATGCCACAATCTCTAGTTCCAATTATGTATCTTAGAATTGTTTTTCCTACACTCTAATTTGTGTCTTTTGGATATTCCATAAATCTGGAAATAAAACTCACTCCTTGTATAACATCTAGTCTTGTAGCTGTGATATACATGAGGCTTCCAAACAATCTTTTGAATAGAGTTGGATTGACATTTGATCCTTCATCAACCTTGCTTAACTTTGTACTTGTTGCAACTAGTGTAGGGAAAGGTTTCCCATTTTCCATCCTGAATCTTTTCAACAAATCTTTGGCATATTTATAGTGACAAATGAAAATTCCTTTCTTTCTCTTTAGATTGCTCAAATTCCATTCCAAGAAAATGTTTCATAAGACCAAGATATGTCACCTCAAATTACTTTAGCATGGTTTATTTAAATTCATATAACTCAAGAAAACCTATAAAAATCACATCATCAACATATAAGAAAAAAATCAAAATATATCCATGCTCATTCACCTTTGAGTACAAGGTAGCCTCAATGTTGCTTCTACCAAATCCATTCTTAATCATGTAGCTTTCGATTCTGCTATACCAAGCTCTACGTGTTGGAAATAATACTAACAGGGGGGGTGAATCAGTATTATCAAATCAATAAAACTTTTTCATTTCCATACATAGATAGATATACGCTATTTCAATTAAGGAAACCCGCGTGTGTACACAACTGTGTCTAATGCAACTAGTGTATATCCACAATACTTATGACTCAATTAATCCATTAAATTTTCATCTTTAGTTAGTGCATCAGAACTTCTTTAACCATATGTATAGTAAGCAGGTGCAATAAAACAGAACAAATCATCAAACACAAGAAGCACACATGAACACCATGATATAAGGTGGAAACACAATGTGGGTGAAAACCACCTGTTGCAAGTCGTCTCTATCTTCTTTTAATAAGAAACTTCTTTTAAATAGTTTTGTACTGGTGCAGTCTTATACCAGTATGCAAGCTTCTACCTGCAAAAGGCTACAACCTTCTCTCATTCTCCAGACTCTCCTGGAAGGTAGCTACAACCCCCTTAGATCTTGTACTAGTCAATCCACTTACTAGTACATAGGTGCTGGCCTACTGAAATTCTCCAACCTTTACTCGTTCTCCAGCTGCTACTGGAAGGGAGCTGCCACCCCCTTAGCACTTGTACTAGCTGATGTACTAGTACGTAGGTGCCGACCTATAGAAGGCAACAACCTTCTCTTTCTTCCTCCAGGTACCACGTTTCATACATTTTCAGGCTGGATACTCCTGAAGCATATCACTATAATCTGAAGGCCACGTTTCATCCAATTTTCATACTGGACCCATCAATATCATTGAAGCACAAAACAATCAATACTAGCATCATCAATTTCTGAATCACTGAAACACTGAAACCCTATTAACAACAAAGTCACCAGAACATAGAGCAGACTATAAAACTTTGCAATAACAATCAAACCCAACTACAAAATCATACTTCATTGTGTATATGCTACTACGATGAATCATACAGATCTATACATATTCAATCATGACTTTGCGGCTGTTTCAGACATCAGTCATACCCAGATCATAACATGCGTACAATAAAACATGCATCAATAATTCAGATCTAGTCTATCCATGATCAAACCATATAAATATGATCCATTTCAAACCATTTGATCCCAATCTATCCTTAGATATTGTTCTCCATCAACCGGTGAGATCCCTCCTTAGCTCAGATCAAGCAATGCATCTTAACCCATATCTTGCATACTGGATCTCATACTACATTAGATATTCAAGTATTTTTCCATGCCATTGCATAATGATCTTCTTCTCCTTTTATAGTCTTAGGCCTTACTCAATACCATGGTCCAAAACCATAACAAAACAATACCATGGACCCAATACTTGGGTTCAACTCTTTTGGATGCAATATCATAGACCAAAACCATAGGATCAAAAACTGTCGGACTAATACCATGAACCAACCATAAGATTTCCCATGTGCGTGTGCTTTTCTCTGCATGAAAGTGCGTGAACTTTTCTCTGCATGAAAGGAAATTTTCTCTGCATGAAAGTGCATGAAGGTTTCTCTGCATGAAAGGAACGTTTCTCTTCATGAAGTGCGTGAAATTTTCTCTGCATGAAAGGAACTTTTCTCTGCATGAAAATGCGTGAACTTTTCTTTGTATGAAAGAAACTTTTCTCTTCATGAAAGTGCATGAACGTTTCTCTTCATGAAAGTGCGAGAAATTTTCTCTCCACTATAATTTATCATCTGAGATGAGTGGGTTGCCATCAAGTACAACATATGTATCATAATTCCAACAATCTCCCCCTTTGGACTTGATGGAAACAACAACCAATCACTCTCCCCCTTTGACATCAAGGGCAAAAGGTAGACCAAGATAATATCTTTCCTAGATAAACATTTCGTTGTCCATACTCCCCCTGAGTACCTGCTGAAATCTCTGAATGAGATCCCCCTTTGTATATGCCAAGCTGTACCACTCTGTCCATGCTTCCTCTAAGTACATGCTGAAGTCTCTGCTCTGTTGAAGTGTTTTTTTCATGCTCCCCCTTACTATAAGAAATATCTGCAAAAAGATGTTCTCCAAGAAGAACATGACTCTATCATAAATGACCTTCCTATCACCAAAGGCCCATACATACATCCATCTCTCAACCAATTGAGGATATACAAATGTTGAGTCATCCACCCAACCAAGTGGGTTTACACCAGGAGTTTACTCATGATAAACAATTACATTACATCATTCATCCCAAGCATAGTGGGGAAACCAAAATAGGCCCTTACATGACCTTGATAACAAAAGACATATAGAGACGAAATATCTAGAGAAAGACTATGAAAGTCATCAATAACTAATATCAGCAGCATCTGTCAATCACTATTCAGATCAGCAACCATGTTCTCCTTCTGTTCTCCCTCTGCATCTGTTCCAATTCAAAGCAACCACAGCTGAGTATTTGAACCAAAAGATTCTAAGATAATGCCAACAATGCATTATCAGAAGTTTATCTGCTCTCTCTGAACCTGTTTCAGATGGTCTCTGTCAGACCCATATCAGACTTCCTTCAACCATAGTCTGTTCCTTCAAAAAAAAAACACCATACACGCGACTACATTCACATAAACCTGCGTATATACGTGGATGTTCTTCATAAAACTCATGTACAACCATTTCCAGATCAGCAACTTGTAAATGTCATGTAGCAAGGTATGTCTGCATATAGATATTAACTCATCCTCTTGAAAGACATCATAGCCATCTCATCAACATCAAGATCTGCATGATCTCATATTTCATCCATGTATCATCATTCGGAGACATCTATATCAATCAACATATGTAAGTATCAATCTGTCATTTTATCATCATCATGTCTCCAACAATGCAATTTTGAGTAATCATTCATGTATCCATCATATTGTATATAGTACTATGTATCTTTAGCTCAAGATCATCAACCGCAACAATCCTCATCCACATGAGAGCCAAGAACTATAGGAGACTTGCATCAACTATATGATCTTTATGCATATGCCAATAGAAGCATATGATAGACTCATCATCAAGTAATGATGATGTGTATACACGCTTTGTAATTCTCCTTATCCTTATGAAGATCACCATGTAAGCACCATATATGCATTATCAGAGAATCAACCACAAATCTAATCTGAACATCAACTATGTAACCCCAAGAAACATATGAGATTTTTTCATGGACAACTCATAACCATAGCAAGATATATCACTTAGACATATAAGCATCATCACCAAGGACTACTAACCATAATGCCAACAATGCAGCATTAGAAGATTATCTTCTCCCCCTGAACCTGTGCCATCTTGTTTCTTATCAGATCTGATCATGCATATATCAGCAAGAAGTATCAAGGCATTATCATCATCAAGTTAGGATAAAAAACACTTCTAAACATCATACAAGTATCAAGACATTTCCTCACATCATCAACAAATTGTAACCATTATCAAATAGAACAAATAATGGACCGAAGCATATCAGACCCTTTTTATGAGCCTGTCCCTACTGCTTTGACATATATGCGACTGTGCAGTGTGTAACTCACGTATATACGCGACTTTCCTTTATGAAACTTGTGTATGAGATTCAGGACACTGAAGTTTTATACTTTCAACTCCCCCTGAGTCTGTTATATCTGTGTTGTGCTGTGTCTGAGTGTGTTGTGTTGTGCCACATCTTTTTATCTGAACTTCCTTCTTCTTCCATATCTTTAAGTGTGATGATGGTGCTTGTGCTTTGTTCCTGCATTCCTTTGCTCTATGTCCAATCTTGTTATATGCATAGTATCTTACATGTTTCATATTCCTTTTGTAGCAATCAATAGCTTTGTGACCAAACATATTGCAATAAAAACAATATCCCTGAAAGTACCTGGAATGTGATGATCTTTCTGAGTGATGATCTTGATTTATTCTTCTTTTGCATCTGGTTGCAACATGTCCAATATTATGACATACATAACATTCAACATTATTCATTGGAGGAGTAAAAGATTTTCTTTGAAGATTTTCTTTCCTTGGTTGTTGACGGGGTTGACCTTTCATTTCCTTTTTGAGCATCTCAGATTTTGCATTAGAGTTCCTTTTCTTACTTTGTGAACTAGATTCACCTTCAATGGATTCATGAAAACCAAGACCAGTTTTGATAGTAGGATATCTTTGACTACTAAGAATATCATCTAAAATCTTAGTACTATCTTGAAATCGTAAGAGCTTATCCTTCTCTTCTAGTTTATCATTTAGAATATTTACCTCAACCTGAAGTTGCTCTTCCCTTTCAAGATGCTGCTTCTTCATGTTTTCTTCAACTTTTATTTCTTCTTCCAACTGATGTCTTAGTTCAAGAAATTCGTTTTCTTGTTTTTCAAGTGCTTGGAGTAGTTCTTTATTCTGCTTCTTTGATTCTTCAAGATATTCCTTTAGCGAGCGGATCTTAGCTTCAAGACTTTCATAGTAACTGGATCTATCTCTGAGTTTCTTGATTGTTGTGCTCCTTTCATTGACTTCACTTCTTAAAGATGTCACTTCATCTTGCAGCTTTTGACATTGATTTTCCTTGTCCTTGAATAACTTACCTTGTTTCCTTCCTCTAATTGAGTTTTAAGTTTGGTAGTTTCTTCTTTGCAGGCACATTCCCTTTTGTTCAATAGATCTTGTTGATCTCTAATTTTATCTGTAAGCCCTTTAAATACTGCCTCTATTCGATATCTTTCTTGTTCACCCATAAGAGGAAATTCAGTTATTTCACCATCACATTCATCATCTTTATATGGATAGACATCTCCGAAGGATAACAAATTCATACTTGATAGTTCATCTTCATTTTGAAGTGATTCTGAATCTAAAGTGCTTCCTCCACATAATCCCCAATCGATTCTCCCACTGTCATAGTTCTTCTGAGATGTCTTCTTCTTCTTAGGCGCTTTCTTCTTAAGCTTATTTCCCATTGTTCCATAGATCTCCTTCAAGCGATCAAGCTTCTACCAAAGGACCTGCTCTGATACCAATTGTTGGAAATAATACTGAGAGGGGGGGTGAATCAATATTATCAAATCAATAAAAGTTTTTCATTTCCATACATAGATACATATACGGTACTTCAATTAAGGGAACCCGCGTGTATACGCAACTGTGTATGATGCAACTAGTGTATATCCAGAATACTTAAGATTCAATTAATCCATTAAATGTTCATATTTAGTTAGTGCATTAGAACTTCTTTAACCATATGTATAGTAAGCAGGTGCAGTAAAACAGAACAGATCATCACACACAAGAAGCACACATGAACACCATGATATAAGGTGGAAACCCAATGTGGGTGAAAACCACGTGCTGCAAGTCGTCTCTATATTTTTTTAATAAGAAAATTCTTTTACAATAGTTCTGTACTGGTGCAGTCTTATACCAGTACACAGGCTTCTACCTACAGAAGGCTACAACCTTCTCTCGTTCTCCAGACTCTCCTGAAAGGGAGCTACAACCCCCTTAGCTCTTGTACTAGCCGATCAACTTACTAGTACGTAGGTGCTGGCCTACTGAAATGCTCCAACCTTTACTCATTCTCCAGCTGCTACTGGAAGGGAGCTACCACCCCCTTAGCTCTTGTACTAGCTGATGTACTAGTACGTAGGTGCTGACCTACAGAAGGCAACAACCTTCTCTTTCTTCCTCCAGGTACCATGTTTCATACATTTTCAGACTGGATACTCCTGAATCACAACACTATAATCTGAAGGCCATGTTTCATCCAATTTTCATACTCGACCCATCAATATCATTGAAGCACAAAACAATCAATACTAGCATCATCAATTTCTGAATCACTAAAACACTGAAACCCTGTCAACAACACAGTCACGAAAACACAGAGCAGACTACATAACTCTGCAATAACAATCAAACCCAACTGCAACATCATACTTCATTATGTACTCGCTACTACAATGAATCATACAGATCTATACATATTCAATCATGACTTTGTAGCTATTTCAGACATCAGTCATACCCATATCATAACATGCGTACCATAAAACATGCATCAATAATTCAGATCTATTCTATCCATGATCAAACCATATAAAGATGATTCATTTCAAACCATTTGATCCCGATCTATCCTTAGATATTGTTCTCCATCAACCGGTGAGATCCCTCCTTAGCTTAGATCAAGCAATGCATCATAACCCATATCCTGCATACTGGATCTCATACTACATCAGATATTCAAGTCTTTTTCCATGCCATTGCCTAATGATCTTCTTCTCCTTTTTATAGTCTTAGGCCTTACTCAATACCATGGTCCAAAACCATAACAAAACAATACCATGGACCCAATACTTGGGTTCAACTCTTTTGGATGCAATACCACAGACCAAAACCATAGGATCAAAAACTGTCGGACTATTACCATGAACCAACCATAATATTTCCCATGTTCGTGCGCTTTTCTCTGCATGAAAGTGCGTGAAATTTTCTCTCCATGAAAGTTTGTGAACTTTTCTCTGCATGAAAGGATCTTTTCTTAGCATGAAAGTGCGTGAAAGTTTCTCTGCATGAAAGGAACTTTTCTCTTCATGAAAGTGCGTGAACTTTTCTCTCCACTTTTCTCTTCATGAAAGTGCGAGAACTTTTCTCTCCACTATAATTTATCATATGAGATGATTGGGTTGCCATCAAGTACAACATATGTATCATAATGGCAACACTACGAACTTCCTTCAGTCCATACAACGCTTTCTTCAACCTGTAAACTTTATCTTCATTACCTTCAACTTCATAACCTTGAGGTTGTTGCACATAAATTTCTTCTTCTAGAATTTTGTTCAAGAAGGTAGATTTCACATCCATTTGATATACTTTCCACTTGTTATGAGATTTTGTGGCTAGAAATGCTCTTACATTATCCAATCTGGCTACTAGAGAAAACATTTGTCCAAAATATATTCCTGATTGTTGTGAGAATCCTTTTGCTACAAGTCGTGCTTTAAATATGTCAATTTCACCTTTCTCATTCAACTTTATCTTGTACACCACTTTACACCTGTTCAATCAATATAATGTTCTTAAATTGTAAGCATAAATTATCGACCAAGGCAGGTAAACTCATAAAGTGCTAGTGCATTGTATGTGCTAGAAGTCTTTTATGTTGTTAAGGTGATTATGTTATTGCTATCTAAGTTAATGTCAAACTCTAGAATTAGTGTTGAGATGATGTTATTATCTATACTAGGATGTTATTCCTAAGAATTTATTGTTAATTAATTATCCTAAATGTTATCTCTAAAATTAGTTTTGATTGAATTGAGTTTTTAAAATGATTGGATAATGATTTTAACTCTTTTAAATAAATGTGTTACATTAATCCTCCTTTCAACTTATAAATTGTTTTTGGATTTTTATGTTGCAGCTAAACAAGGCTAATTATCAAAGCATGAAATGACATAAACGAAATCCTAATTTATCAACTTTTAAATAAAATATGCTTGAATTCAGAAGCTGAGAAATACTGCCACTCTTATCTACTGCAACTTTATTTGAATGCAAAAATTAAAACAGAAACGAAATTACTAAGGTATAAAATCACTTAGTTGTGCTAGGTAAATTAATGAAAATGAAATTAATGGGTTTATGCTAGGTATTAAGCGAATGAAATGAATGATACATAAATCAATTAAGAGAACCTAGTCACAATATTCATTGAACTACATCTTAGAAACATGAAAACAGGGCATCCATGAATTAAATCTATGAAATAACAATTGAAAAGGAAAATCTAATTACTGTGAATCAGAGACCTGATCTGCGTGCACGGTCCCTCCACGAGGTATTCAACCACTTTAGATCAAAAACACATAAAAGATATGAAATAAGAACTTTGCATTAAGCAAAAAAGAGTTTTACGAGATGCTCAAACTACATACAGTGGTGCACCCGTTACATAGAGCTACTAGTGTTTTTATAGAGTTCTTGTTAACAATACGAGAAATTTAAGCCTACAAGACTTCTCTATAGTCCTTATAAAAAAAAAATCATGTCAATTATTTGTCGATTTTGTATTGAAAAAGAAAATCAATGAAATCTCTCAAAATTCAGACTCTGTTCCAGCACGTTGTCCTATTATTGACCGCCATGGTTGACCATTTGATAGTTCGGATCTCCTGGTGAATTAGATCGAGTAAATAGGAAGAAATCCATGAGAGGATCATTCCTATCTACCCATATACTCTTTTTCTGAGCTAGCACACTCGAACCCTATCAACAATGGAAGTAGTTGCAGATCTATGGATTCGCTGTAGAATCAGGTCAATTGTGTAGCTAAATGTAATACTTTAATAGAACAATAAGGCACATTGACAAAATATGAAAAATAGGACATATGAATGTTTTACCTTGTCAAAACCTTATGTTCGTTGCATTTATTTGGATGATAGTAGTAGGATGAAGGAGGTACATATGGGCAAAAAGCATGTCAAGATAAAGCAAAACTGGGACTCTACAACACTAATGAGATTTTTGTCCTTTTGTAAATCAAGCAAATCCAATGTATTATTCTTTTCAATAACTTTAGTTTCTTCATCCATGGCTTGCACCCAATTTTCATCTCTGGTTGCTTCTTCAAACAAAGAAGGTTGGAATGACAACAATGTAAAATTTGAAATAACATCCAAATCATCATAAATATCTTTCAGAGTTATCATATTTCTCTTACCATTGCTTGATTCATCACCTGATTGATTGTTAGGAGAACCTCAATTTGTTGATTTTCTTGAAGATCCATGCAACTCAGAAAATATTGGATTCGTTTTTGGTGTGTCTTTGTGTGGTGTCTTCACCTGTGATTCTTGCTGCTCCTTTTCCGCTACATCATCTTCTTCCATCAGTGGCACTTTTGCATCAATTGCTTTGTCTATACTACCATTCTGTGACTCTTGTTCTTTGAACACAACATATCTGCTAATTATGGTATTTTTGGTGACATGTTTATACAATTTGTAAGCTTTTGATTACTCACTATAGCCAGTAATTATGCATTTTTCACTTTTATCGTCCAATTTGCTTCTTTGTTCCTTAGGCACATGTGCATAAACTACACGTCCAAATACTCTGAGATGAGATACACTGCAAGACATACCTAACCATGCTTATTCTTGTAATCTATTGATCACACTGTTTGTAGGAGATATGTTGATCATATAAATAACACATGCAACTACTTCTGCTCAATACTCATTAGACAAGTTTCTTCCTTTCAACATGCTTTTTGCCATGTTCATAATTGTCATGTTCTTTCTCTCTACTACACAATTCTGTTGCAGTGTGTACCTAGTTGTAAATTGCCTTCTAATTCCATGTTGTTTGAAGTAATCATGGAATGCCTTTGAATCATATTCTCCACCATGATCTAACCTCAATACCTTGATCTATTGATCACTTTGGTTCTATGCTAAGGCTTTGAATTCTTTAAACCTTGCAAAAGTTTCATACTTCTACTTCAAGAAATAAGCCCAAGTTTTTTTTCTATAGTTATCAATGAAAGTGAGGATGTAACTACTTCCACCAACTAATTGTTTCCTTATAGGTCCACACAAGTATTTATGCACTAGCTCAAGAGGTTTCTTTGATCATTATGCAACTCCCTTTGGAAAAATTTCATGGTGTTTCTTTCCCAAGATGCAACACTCACAAATACTAGAAAGTTCTTTGATGGGAGGTAATCCTCTGACCATCTATTTCTGCTGCAACAATCTTAAATTAGAAAAGTGCAAGTGTCAAGATTGAAAGTTACATAACCAATAATCATTAGAACATGCAACGATAAAAGAACTGACCTAATCACTATAATTCATATTTATAGGAAAGACTCTATTCCACCTCATATGCACCTTCACTATCAGCTTCTTGCTTTGGGGCTTGTCATATATAACAGATTCTTGACCTCGAAAGATAATCGTGTATCCTTTTTGTGTCAATTGACCAATACTTATCAAATTATGCTTAAGACTAGGAAAATAATATACCTCTGAGATTGTCTCAGGCTCCCACTGATTGGTTAGAATGTTGACCACTCCTTTTCCATATGCATCCATAGTCTTTTCAGTCCCCTATTTTACCTCTATTTTCACAGATTGATCCAAATTTAAAATCAAGTTCTTGTTGCCTGTCATGTGGTTACTACAACCACTGTCGAATAGCCACACATTATCAAAAGGTTAATGCATGGTATGAAAAGCTAGGAACATAGAGTTAATACTCTCTGTAGTGATATTATCTCTCTCGTTCCCTTGATAAGCTATCTTCTTCCTACAATCACAAGCATAGTGACAAAATTTATTTTCAATAAAAATATCTCACCTTTGATTTTTCAAATCTATGATTATTATTGAAGTTTTTGTAGTTGCTTCCACTTTCATGTTCATGCTCTTCTTGGCCATCTCTTTGACCACAATATCTTCTGCCTCTTCCTCTGGATCTCAATCTACTTCTGCCTCAACCTTTGTCTCTTGAAATAGAATCCTAACTTTTGAAAGCAATCTCTAAAGTGGAATCCTTATTTCTGCCTATCCTTGCCTCATGCGATAAAAGTGATCCCAATAGCTCATCAATTGTTAATGATTCCAAATCCTTGGCTTCTTCTATGGCTGCTACCACAACATCAAATTTGGTAGACAAAGATCTACGACCTTCTCAACCATTGTTTTATCTTTAATTTCTTCACCATAAAGTTTTTATTTATTCATGACAGTCATGAACCGTTTCATGAAAGAATCGATGCCCTCTGTTTCCTTCATCTACAGAGTTTCAAAATTTCCCCTAGTATTTTGCAACTTAACAATATTGACTTTGGCCATACCTTCATATCCTATCGTGAAGGTCTCCCATGATGTCTTTGCTAAACAAAACAAAAAAAATTAAATTCCACCCACGTGAGTTTTAAAACTTTAACAAAATATATAACTCTAAAAAAACCTTTAATAATAAGCCATTTAAAAAGCTACCCACGTGAGTTGTGTAAATCAAAGTACTCCACGTGAGTCATAAAATCTTTGACTTCGATATTTTTTTTTTACTGACACAATGAGTTCAAACTCCATGTGAGGTTTCAAAATAAAGCTTTGACTCCAATAAAAAATAACCCACGTGATTCTGCCTTTTCCTGTATTTAATTTTGCAAGAGGCATGCGCACCACTGACCGCATAAAAATTGTGTATATAACCTGAAATTTCACGGATTCGAAGGTTGGCGTAAATTGCGTGGTTTTTGTACTAACTAAGCGTGAAAGTTTCACACTCTTTAATGGTTCTACAAATTTTCAATGCAAATTTATAAAAAAAAATGCTGGCCTACTTCTCTTAGGCCTCTTCTCACTGGCTCTGTAATCACCACGGATCTTGTGATCCTTCCTTAGCTCCAATACCAATTTATTGAAAAGGTAGAGGAGCTTAAACACAAATTCTAGAAAAAACACACGAGTTGCAACTCTTCTATTGATCACAAAAAACTTGATTCTTAAAATGAACCTAGTGAAGGGTATTTAACCTTTTCCAACTCGTGACTCACCTAAAATATCTTGACATGCTACCACACACTTAATTCGACTATGACTTGACTCGATTTGACTCAACGGTTAAACACTCAATATTGAACCCTCAATTAAATTACTCTCTAATTTAAGCCAACTCCTCATGTGGGAGTAATTAGTTTATTTTAACACTCCCCCTTAATTACGACTGTTAAACTAAAACATGACTCATGACAACACAAACATGCCTGCTGGTCTAAGTCTCAGCTAGGATCACAACACCCAAGTTTCTTCTATGAAACTTAAACATATATTTTGCTAATGACCTAGTAAATATATCAGCCAATTGGTCACTGTTGGGCACAACATCCCCCAAGGGCAGTTTTGGGGCTAAAAGCCCATATTTTCGTCCAATTTTGTAATCCAAATGTAAAGACCTGTTGTGCCATACAACAACCCCCCATTTCATATCATTACTATTCCAAAATTATAATGTGAAATGGGTCCCTTTTAATTTTTGTTTCAAATTTGTATCAATTTAGAGTTCTATTTCAAAAAAGGCTCGAATAAAAGTAAACATTATTAAAAGACCTTTCTAAATAAAACCAATCAAAAATCCCAATATAAAACGATTTATCTTTATCATTGCGATAAAGAGATCGCAAGATCGCATATCGCAATGACAAAGAAAGCACAACTTAAGGGACATCTTGGTTTTCGCCGATGCGAAATCGCTATCAAATATCGCCAAAAGCATAAAGTAACATAAGCAATAACCCTTGCTCCGATGTGATGCGATATCGGTAATCGACAATCGGCAATCACACTTAAATGCAAAAAAGCCTCCCCCTTGCCCGATGCGATGCAATATCGCTATCGGCGATCGACGACTCACCATGCCCTCATTCTAAGCGGCCCTACTAGCTATTTCCGACGCGATGCAATATCGCTATCGGCGATCGGGGATTCCAAACGAAAACAATGCAATAACTTAGCATTTCCCCGATGCCCGATTACGAAATGGGTAAAAAGCGCAGTTTTCAAGGTAATGGTCATAAAGACATTTTAATATAATTTATTCGTAATTAAGGAAATATCCTTTGAAACGCTGCTCATCCGCATTCAAACCGCCAAATCTCCCAAGGCATGCTTCAAATAAATCATTCGGCCATTAACCGAAGTGACTGGTATTAATGAGATCGACACGCCATAACGACCATTTAATGAAAACAGCAGGCTTGTGATCTATCTACGGATTTGATCCTAAGGTCACCTCAAGTCAATTGATCGCTATGAATGCATCCAGATATATATAATTCATGTTGTTCAATTCATGTTATTATTGTCCGTATTACGCTTATCTTTTGCTCTGTGCAGGATTCTTCCACAGAGACAGAATTAAGTGGGATGGGAAACAAATCCAAGAAAACTACAATGCCCACTGCTCCGCAATCCGCAGGGCAAGCTGTGATTGATCCAAGTGGAAAGAACAAAGGGCTTATATCAGATACAACATGCTTAGGACTTACCAGGACCACTTGGCAAGGGACATATAATTTGATTGAAGGAGAAGAGCCAAAGGTGACCGGAATAGAAATTTCATGTGATAATACCAGCAAATCTAATGCCAATTTAAAAGACTTGGCCGACTCCTTTCTACACAGAATAGCGGTATAGGAGCAAATTCTTCCTTACACGGATGTGGTAAGGTGGGAAATCCAAGAGCTCCCAATTATCAACAGATTGTTTAGCACTGCGGAGGGGAGGATTTTTGGTTCTTTTCGAGCCGAAGATCTAAGGCTAATGTATCACTTACCGGCAGAAGAGAAGAAATATAATGCTGCATTTCTGGAGAAATTTCGAGCAGAGAACGAGACCGAGTCTGAACCAATTCGAGGCTAAAGACATAATCCAGCAAAACACAAGCATGAAACCTCGGGTAAGTACTCAGTTGACTCCCTGTGTTCTCCTTACTGTTATGCTGGAATTATGATGTGTAGGCTATGGGGATTGCATGACTCTACCAATTTCACCATAGAAATGGTTCCCCTAATGGAGGCAGCATGTAGTGGAGAAATTATGGATTGGTCGGTTATATTATCCGACAAGTTAGCCCAAAGACATCCTTCTTTTCAGGTCTAACTATCGTGTCACAAAGAGGGTTATTCCGCCATTTTATACAGTGCCTATGTGATGGATGTGTTGTGTTTTAATTCTGATTTTCCTGTGCTGGGATGGAGGTGGACGTCGCAAGACCCCACACCCATTCACATATATTATCAAAAACTATGGAAGACTAGTTATAAGAACCACCTGTACCAAATCTGCAACGGTTTTATGTTGCCAATTCATTATTCCATTTTTAATAAGCCTGCCCCAAAGATTTCTGAGCAAGCAGGGGTAGATTTGACTTAGTAGCAAGTTGGTTTGGGGAGGATAAATTCACCTACATCATATTTTTTGGCAGTCAGGCCAGGCCGCAAGTGCTACCACTTTACATCCCCGATAAGCTACATTCCAGGGAAGTAGCTTATCAAATCAATGCTGAAGGGGTTACTCAGACCCTGAAAAGAGCTAAAAAACATGTTTGGCCCTCTTTTCCATTACGAATTGGAATTTATACCCTGCATGACATCAAGCATGCAGAGAAGGAAGCTGGGAAAATGAATTTTCTCACTCTGGCTACTTTGCCAAGCAAGCAGTATGATCCAAGGAAGATCGCTTACAATGCGCTCGACCAGGCCAAATTGGCCAAGGTCGAGCACAAAGAAGACAAATTCGAGGATTTGTCTGCATCGGCCGAATCACTGTATCAAGTCAAGTTGCTTGCCAGAAATGTGTATAATGATGAAGGGCTAGTCGAATTTAACAGAATTACATAACAAAGGTTGCAAACTCTGCCTCTAAACCTGTTAGCGACTGTTCCGACAACAACCAGGTCAAGTGAGTCTGAGCAGCGAGATAATACACCACCTCCTACTACTACATCAAAGCAGCAGGAGGAAGTGCATAGCCAGAGGCAGGAGGTGACCCAGGAAAATGTGCAGCGACAAGAAGAAACCCAGGCGAAAACCCAAGAAGAGAGCAGCTCTAAGAAAAATAATGATATATTAGTTGATCCGAATTTGCTCTAGCAATGGCAGCAATTCAGTACAATTATCAGCAACCTAGAGTGCTCAAAAGACGATGAGGTTTCTAAAGAAGGCGACACACAAGAAGAAACATCGAAACCGGTTTCGGGTGAAACCAGCGGCCTACCCAAAACAAAGAAACAGAGATAATTCCTAAAGATCCAACGGGAGAAATCGTTTTGCAAATTGAAGAGATTCCCCCTTTGGATGTATTTTATAGCCCCAAGCATAAAGCTATTGTAAAGAGACAGAGGAAAAGGAGAAGAGCTGGTCAACCTTCCCCATTCCCTGAATTAACAGTGACGGGCAATGTTGTGTGGAAAGAGGAATTCGACCCCTCTGATGACTTAACCAAGCTATCGCAATTCGCTGGAGCATATTCAGCGGCAACCATTGATAAAGCATCGGAGGTAAGCAGTTTATTGAAGACCAAGGACCAAGACATCTCTTCGCTACAGGCGAGACTATCAGAAGTTCAGCAGAAGGCAGAGCAGGCGGAGCAAGAATTGCTAGTGCAACAACAGAACAATAATCAGCTGACCAAGCAATTACAAGAGGAAAAGTAGAGGATTGATGAAAGCGCGATACAAAGGCAAAGGGAGCTATCGGCGACACTGGAGCAATTAAGAATATCTACTGAAGGAACAATGAAAGCAAAAGATGAGCAAATCGCTGAATTGACCAGTCAAATTGAGCAAATGAAAAAGCTCCCTCAGGTAGACGAATTCAAAGCAGAAGCGCTTCAGTTAAATAAGGCATTGATTAATCAGGTTAAGCTACTATGTCAGCAGATTACACAAGCAGAACCA
>APFE031298721.1:230208-308676 GCA_000404065.3 Pinus taeda | reverse complement strand
TCTTGAGCATATTGTTCAATGTAGCTTTCATGTAGTACATAATTATGCTTAAGTATAGTAGATGCATCTATAATGGGTGTAGATAATATGTCTGCAACTTTATTATGTATGCCCTTTTTATATCTGATGAATAAATGAAACTATTGTAGAAAACCCATCCATGTGTAGTGTCTTGATTACTGCAACTTAGTTTGGGAGTGTAGATATTGAAGTGGTTGATGATCTGTATGTATTACTGTCTCTTTGCCCATTAAGTAATGTTTCCACTTTTTCACACTCTGAACTAATGCATATAATTCTTTATCATATGTAGGATAGTTAACTACTGGAGGATTAAAAGTCTCAGAATGATAACATATGGGTTTACTGTGTTGTGTCAACACTGCTCCCATGGCATAGTCACTGGCATCTGTTTGGATCTCAAATGGTCTTTGCAGATCATGCAGTGCTAGTTCAAGTGTTGTACTAATATTTTCTTTCAAGGTGTCGAAGGCTTTATGATGTTTGCCTCCCCACTGAAACACCTTGTTCAATCCTGTTAAAGCATGTAAGGGAGCTGCAATTGAGGAAAATTCAAAAATGAACTTCCTCCAATACTGTGCTGCTCCTAAGAAGCTTCTCACTTCTATAACAGACTTGGGTTTAGGCTAGTTTACAATGACTGCCACTTTAGAAGGATCTATTTTCAATTCACCACCCCCTACTATATGACCCAAATAATTTAGAGATGTTTTGCCAAATTCACATTTTGAGAGTTTAACATGAAGTTTTTCCCTTTTCAAAACATCTAATGTCTGCTTAACATGCTTTAAGTGTTCTTCCCACGTTTTACTAAAAATCAGAATGTCATCCAGATACACAATAACAAAATTATCAAGAAAAGGTTTGAGTACATCATTCATTAATCTCATGAAAGTAGCAGGAGAATTTGTTAAGCCAAAAGGCATAACCAGCCACTTATACAATCCCTGCTTTGTTTTGAAAGTAGTCTTCCATGCATCTTATTCTACAACTCTCACCTGATGGTATCCACTATGCAAGTCTAGCTTGGTGAAATAAACAGCTTTCTTCAATTGATCTAAAAGATCATCTATGTGAGGAAAGGGATAATGATTTTTGATCGTTAACTTATTTAGTGCTCGGTAGTCAATGCACATTATCCACGAGCCATATTTCTTTCTCACCAAAATGATTGGTAACCCACATGGTGATGTCTTAGGCCTAATAAACCCCTTCTCGATCAACTCCTGCACCTACTTCTTGATTTCAGCATTCTCTAAAGCAGACAACCTGTACATTCCAATGTTAGGCAATGGAGCATCTTGCTGCAAAATAATATCATATACTATTTCCTTTTTGGGTGGCAAACTTTTAGGTTCTTGAAACAAGACATCATACTATGAAACAACATTTTCTATATCAGCATGCTGCTTAGCATTATAGCCCTCAAATACATTGGTTTTATCAAGTTTCTTTTCCTTAACAACCATCAGTAAGAATTGTTTGCATGAATTTATCATTCTTTTCATCTGCCCTGAGTTTCTGAGAGTATAATTATTCTTGAGCTTATGAGCTCTTACAAATTATTCTATTCCATCTTTAACAAGTAGATAATTGTTCTCAGCTCTATAGAAAATAACTTTTCTATCATACAAGTAAGGACTTCCTAAAAAAATTCCACATATATCCAAAGGAATTATGTCTAACTCAACCTCATCTACAAGTGTTGACCCAAAAGAAAACTTGAGTTTGCACTGTCTAGTCACTTGTAGTTGTGCTTTATCATTCAACCATCCTAATGGATATGGTTTATTGTGAGGTGTAGTTGCTAATCCCAATTTCTTTACAATTGCTTCAAAAATAAAATTTACTTGTGAGCCACTATCAAACAAAGTATCAATCATTTGATATTTGGAAACAACTCGAATATGGAAAAGCTCATGCCTTTTTCTCTCATGTTCTTCATCAATAATAGATTGAGCAGAATTACTAGTAGATGCTTCAGAATTCTTACCTTTTATACCTGTGGCTGCAATGGTTGTCTCGTCTCCCGAGTCTAACCCCAAATCTTTCTAAATAGCTGCAGCAGTCTTCTTCTTCTTGCCCTCAAACTTCTTAGGTCTCAGCTCTGGATGCAAAATCCAACAATGCTTATCATCATGCCCATCCTTTTTATAGTGAGTGCATGAAGCTTTGCTTTTCTGTCCAGTGTTAGCCTTCCTTGCTTTCCACTTCTGCTTTCTTTTCTCCTTGCTCTTACTTGCGGTGGGTTGGGAAGGTCCCCCAACTTCTGGATTTCCATTCTTTTCTCTAGCTTCTAGATGAGTAGCTTGCACAGATACCTCATCTATCCTAGTGGGATTAAACATGAGGATGGTATGCCTCATGTAGCTGTATAGACTGCCAATGTACTTCAAAAGAGTCCCTGGTGAGTCTAGTGAGATTCCTAGAATCAATGCTCTCTTTTTAAATTCTTGAGTGTACCCTTGCACACTTTTTCCTTTCAACTGCCGAAAAGTTTTCCAACTCATCATGGCTTGTTGCATGTAGGCCAATGGATAGAACTACTTTTTGATTGCAGAAACAAATTCACTCCAGACAGAGATAGTCTTATCATGCCCTTTCATGTCAACTTGGGTTCTGCCTTCCCACCAAACCAAGGCAGTGCCTCTTAAGCGTAGGCTTGCCAGCTGAATCTTACTCTTGTCTGAGTTGATGTTATGTACTCTACAATAAAAATCAATTTGTCTAATCCAATTGTCCAACTTTTTAGCATTTAACTCTCCATCATATATAGGCAAATCAAATTTAACATTTAGCTTGATCAAAGATGTTTTCTTATTATGCACAGGGCTATTAGGAGGTGTGAGAAATGTTTCCTCTTTCCCTTTTCCTTTTGAGTGGTCATGGAAGTGAGACTTTTCTTCTTTGTCTTGCTTAGAACCTGATGAGTCTTCATCCTTATGTTTTCTAAAGTCCCTATACATTTCTTCTACCATGGACTTTATAGCTAAGAAACTTTCCATGAATTGAGGGTCTGGCCCTGCAAAACCTTCCTCTGACATTGTCTTCTGAGGATAGACTCTCCCAATTTCATGATTAGCTTCAACCAACTCTCCTTCTCCTAATTTGAGCTTTGATCTAGTGATCATTCAACAACTAAACCAACACAAGCTTGTCTAACCTTACAGCCTTAAGCTCTGACACCACTTGATCTTAAAATCACCCTATGAGTGATCTCAGTTAAATATTTATTAAATGAAGGTGTTACAGACTCATATGCTGGTATGTGTCTATGTTATTTAGGCAACAGATCGATCAAATTGCAAATTCATAGACACTTGAAATGGAAAACAATAGAGAAACACAGTAAGCAAATACAAGAACACAAGAAATCAATAAGGATTTCACCCTATCCTCAAGGGCTACATCTCCAGTCCAGCTCTTAGTGGTGGCCTTCTTTTATTGTGTCTTAAAGTAGAGAATTACAATGAAGGAGCTCAATACGATTCTCCAAAAATAGAATTTGCTTGGCAGGGTGGTTCTTAGATTCACCAAGCCACTAGAGTGCACAGACTCTTTTCCTTACCAGCTCTTTGACCTCTCTGGTCTTTAATGGAAGGAGCCCAATGATGGTGCTCAGTCCTAAGTAATCCCCTCAGGGGTGGATTGAATCTCTCAAGCTCTCTGGTGCTCAATGTTGCCTTTGGTCAGCTCGGCCCTCTGTCTTCTTTCTGCCTTTTTGCTTCACTATCTTTTCCTTGTTTTCTCTGTCTTCTCTTCTCCATCTTCGATGTTCGATGTCTTCTGCTTTGTTTTTTCATGGCTTTAAAGCCATTTGATCTCATGGTTGTTTGATTTCCATTCCACCTCCGTCGCATCACCCGCTGCAACTTCGCTTGGAGTTCCCTGTCTCGGCATCATCATCAGGCTCACAAGGAGTGGCCACTTGTCCTCCTATGAACCGCACTAGCTTTTTCCTCGTCGATACGATTCTTCAGTTATGTTGTGGAATGAGTCATCTGCCACATTGGTGATCAAATCGGACCTCAAACTCTTATAGATCATGGCTCAATCCCCCGTCGATTCTGGTTTGTCCATCGAGCGTAATCTCAGTCGTTAGATCTGGAGTCCCAGATCCCATGCCATTAGCTCATTTCACGCGGTTGACTTGCTCGACCATTAGCATGCGACGAGCGGTTGTTTTCTCTCTCCTCCGCTTGCCACACGTCGGCCGCTAAGTGGAATCGCTCCATTTTCACCAAATCTACTTACCGCCAAAGGGTGCCCCCGATAAATACAATCGGTTTTGGAGCGTGGGTCCCACCTTTTCCTTTAGCCTTTTTCCCATGGTTTTCCTGACTCCCATGTGATCAAGCGCTCGAGGCCTCTCCTTCTCATGGGGTTTTGCCTTGCGAGCTAATCATGCATCAAAAACTGCCTCCTTTTCCTGATCCGGGCTTCCCAAGGGCTAGTTTTGCCTCCTGCGCAGTCTCCATGGGCCTTGGTCAGTGCACTTTGACTGAGGTCCTCGTCATTCCACGTTGGCTGCTTACTGCCACTGTTTAGAGGTGTTTCTAATTATTGCTCTTAATTCTTTGAAGTCCGTCTCGACCTGATATAGTCATGGTTCTCTGATAACTCTTCATGGATCCAATTTGGATCAGTGCCCAGAGGGCCCCCAACACCATCTGCTTTTCCTCTGCAAACTCCTAGAGAGCCTCCATGGTCACATTGCGCATCGTCTCCCCTATATCATGTAGATCCCCCTCAGTGAGGGTGGTCAGGTTGAAAGAAGTCTTGGAGGCTTTTGAAATCTTTCGCTACCCCACTTGCTCTCTCAGGCACTACCGCTTCAACTGTGTGGACATTGTCTGTGGGTCCGCGCCACCTTCCTCTGTTTCAGGCTCCTATTCAGGTGAGGGTAACTTCTGGCCTTTGTGCTCCTTCTCAGCTGCCTGTTTCTGTTCTTTTGTTGCCTTCGCAATGTCCCATGCCTCCTGTGCCTTGGCCACTGCTGCTTTGTTCCTTCTTTTCTATGCCAACGGTGCCATCCATAGTCTTTCCTCCTCTTTTTTCCTCTGTGCAGCAGAATTCTCTGATTCCACCACAAAACTGGCTGGAGCGTGCCACTCCGGTGACCATGACTCAAGCACAGTGAATATGACATTGTTCGTGGCCAGGTAGGGGAGCTTGTTCCATTTCTTCATGGGATCCTTGTGCACTCGGATATATACGTGATGGAAGGTCTGCCTTGAACTCTGCAAAGCTCTGCAGACTACTATAGACAGTGGGCGATAACTGCAGTTTGCGGTTAATCCCCATTTTGATGTTCATCTCCATGAACACCCAGAATATTTTGTTGTCTCTGGTCCTCTGTGCGTCTTTAGTTGCCCACAGTGAAGCGTACTTCCCTTCCTCTGGAAGATCCTTCGCAATCGTGGGGAACTGGTTGTCGTTAGGAAATTCCAAAGCCACCAGCACTATGGACAATAGAAGCCATGCATAGTGGAAAGTATTCCCCTATTCCTGTGCCTTGCGGAAATTCTCCAAGAACTCCTTGCAAAAGTACTTCGACCAGTTAAAATGGACCCCCTCTGTGCACTACGCAGCAAGTGCAACCACTGGTGTAGGCACCTCATCCGCGTGACACTTCCGCATAACCTTGCCAGCTAGTATCTGGGTCACAACTCTGACTGCATTATTGTTGATACTGGAGATCATGTACCCTCTCTTCTTCTTCTCTAGCTTGAATTTTTTCTTCATGGCCTCTGCAATGGCCAAATCATTACTCTTACCCTCTGAAATATCTGTTGGGTCCTCCCCCTTGCAATGGAGTCAGGTAATTCTGTGGATTAGGTGGTCTGTGATGGGGATGGGCTCCTCTAGCCATAAACACTCATCATGCACTAAGAAGAGCAGCTACCTGATAACAAATATAGTTACTGGGGCATGATGGTAATGCGGTACCCAGAGTAGGTTTAAAAACCCTGCTTTCTCTACTTTGCGCAACCACTTGTGCGGCTCCAACTCTATGAATCCCGCCACTATAATATTCTTTGGCCGCATTAGCTATGCGGTTGCCAAGTGTGGGAATTTCTTGTGGTCCGCGATATCCTAATCTTCACACTTTAGAGCCGACACCTGTCCTAAGTGAACTCCTTCAAAAATGATATCCTCAAGGAGCAGGAGAGTCTGCAGAGAGCTTTTTCTCTCATCTAGGTCCTTGGGCACCCTTGTTTTTCCTTTCCACGGAGGAACATACATGGGAAACCTGGTCAGAGGGTCCGCACCCTAGGTTTCTTCCTCCATTTCTTCATCCTCCTCCTCTCCCACCAGGATTTCCTCAAGGTCTTCCTCCTCCTCATCGGCTTCCAAGTTAATCGCCTTCCCCTTTTCTTCCATGGTCAATTTAGTTCTCAGCAGGTTTCTAGGGGACACATGCACCGGTACCATGGGTTGCTTGTCTTTCATGGGCCTCAGTGTGCGTGGCAATTTAGGGGTTTCTGCAACTATCCTAGTGCTTTTTGGGTTGTCTCCTATCATCATGGCCAGCGTGGCCTCTTCAATGATCATCTCTCTCATATCCATGGCTTCCTCTGGCGTGATCATACTGTTGTTCCACAAATGTCTCAACGATTCAGGTAGGTGCTCAAATAATGTCTTCGAGTTCAAAGAATCGAATAGATCAGAGTTACTGAATCTCAGGACACGTAATAGTTCAATTCTCAAATGGCCAAGTGTTGTTTGCTGGGTAGCCCTTTGCAATTTATAGCACCTTTTGAATTCGAATTCGACCGTTCCCCCCAAATCTGGTCCATTAATGCTCCCTTGGCGGCAGATTTTCCCAAATCTAGCCCAAAAATTTTGCCTTCTACCCACTCCATTTGGTCTCAAGCCAAGCATCATGTTTTGAATAGTGACTGCAATGGTCACATCCCAGCCAACATGCACGCCAGCTTAACTACCCTTGCACTGTCATGGACCCTGTGACACTTCGCTCCTGCACGCAGTCCTGATATTGCACAGCTCCCAGGCAAAGTAGTTTATAGTCTCGTGCCTCCTTTCAACTGCCTGGAGTGCCAAGACTGTGCTTCCCTTGGCTAGTCAGGTGGGTGAACCACCTGTATAGAGCTCCAGCCAACTACCATTTACTTTTCATGGAAAGAGTTCGCCATTTAACTTCATCAACTACACTACGCGACCATCTATGATTTCCTTAATGCCATACGGTCCCGTCCAATTCATTAAACCGATAAACTCCCGATGGTAGTCCCCAAGTTTGTCAATGTAATCGTGCTCATCGTGTTTTATCACCACAGATTTTTTATCAAGAAAGTCCCTCTTTATTTCTTCCTCAATCTTCTGGACTTTTTCTTCCGCCAGGGAACTTTTCTCCCTCAACCTAGCTCTTTCATTCCTGAGTTCTTGGAGCCTAAGGTCACCCTGCTAAATCTCTTCATTAGGTCCCAAGTTTTCTTCTTCGAGTTCTTCCAACTACGCAATCCCTTCTTCTGAGGCTCTGCGATCCGTCATATCCATGGGCACTACTATGCACAGACTAGGCATGATATACTCCATCAGCACTATAGCGTTCCCTCCATAGGCTAGCCTAGAAGGCGTCTGTCCTGTCAGTTTCTTGCATGTTGTCCTATAAGCCCATAAAACTGTTGGTACACATAGGTCCTAATCACTTCACTGTGCACTACATACCTTGTTCAGTGCTTCGCACACCTTGTTAAATCCTTCAACATGGATAACGTTGTGTGCTATCATTCTCTCCACACTCTGTCGTTCCAACTTGAGGATCCATTTGCGCATTTGCATCCCCAACACAAGCTTATTGACCGTATCTCCCAATGCAAAGTTCATGTGCATCCGCGTAGGTTGTTTTCCATATGTTGGCATCCACCTGGCTAGATGTGCGTGCGGATTATCCTGCCCATTGCGTTTATCTATCAATCGCACTATAGGCTTCCCAAACCATGTGCACATCATTCTCTTACATTCGCGCCAGTCCTCAAATCTCCCTTTGTCTGTACCCCACCACCTCACGGGCGCAGTGCGCAGTACCCAATTAAAGGCTTGGAAACATTGCTTTTCTGGCACCTCCCTTTCAAACTTATCTAGGAAAGTATCTACCTCACATAACCCATCATAAGTAAGTAGATCCATCACTTCCATCGATACGCAGTGCAACAATCTTATCATCATATTACAATTTAGTGTGGTTACCTTGTGTAACTGGTTCTGCCATCACTTTATCTGCTCATGAGAATCTGATGTACAGGAGCTTTCGCGCTTGTTATACAGCAAATTGACCTCCTCATCAACTCAGAGGGGAAAGACATGATAGCTGAAGCAAAGACCAAGATCACATGCCTTGTTTCCACACTAACACTGGCTATGAACTGACAACCTACTTTATAAAGCTTCCCTGGAAGCCTAAGGGTGCATTAGCGACCCAACTAACTCAAGTTGCTAGTTCAGGAACAACGTTAGTGGATCCTAGTGAAGTTCTAAGGGTCAAAGGAATGAATTGACTCATAAATATCTAGATATTTGTTCCTAAAAAGACTTATGAAAAGAAAGGAAACATCCAAATTCGACCTATTTGGAGGATCTCTAATCCTAATGAAGGAGGCAAATGGGAAAGAGTTGAAAAGCATGGCAACATCATTGCTTTTACCCTAGGGAACTCGAGGAACTTGGCAACCCTAACTCAATTGCTACATAAGCAAAGCTAGGGCTATGGTGATAGAGGTGAGAGAATTTGAAAGGATAACATACTTGATTGTTGAACATTGTCTCAAATCATAATAAGTTGGTAAGAAGGGAGAGAGAGAGAGAAGCTGGAGGGGTAAGGGAAGGTTGATACAACAGATGGTTGTAATCACTCTTCCAACATTAATATAGAACTGCAGTTGTATTGTTTACTCCATGGTGTTGGTACTATCATTCATTCATTTGTTTGTCCAATACCTTTTAGCATGAGTAGATTAGTTATGTGTAACTAGATGTTCTTTTATGTATTCATGTATTAGTTATCAGAGTTGTATGTTGTGATTATGCTTGTCTCTTCTATGTGCAGGACTTGATCTAGAGCCGGCTCAGGGGACTTCCACCTAGCTGCATTGTGCTCTCCAGCAAATCTACATGGAGGCTTGAGGTAATCTACTTCTCCTACTTTGATAGTTAGTTATTTTTTATGAACATGCATGTAAGTTTGTGACGGTTGCAGATAATCTTACAGTCTGCGGAAGGTCCAGGGAAGACCTTTGAGGGTATCTTCATTCTCCATACACCGTGCATTTTATCCTATAGCAGAATTGGCGACTCCGCTAGGGACTATACATCTAGTTCCTAGTTTACCTAGATAGATCTCAGCTTTCTCTTCCTTCTAAGAGCTCCCTATGCTTCCCTTTCTGACCCACCAAAAACCTTGCCACATCTTGCCTACATGTATTCATCACTGAATCTGATCTAAGAAGCCTTATTTTTGACTATTTTCCCACACTAACACAGGTTAGCAGACTACACAGTGCTTTATAAAGCACTGTGTCTGCTCACGGGGAGCGTGAGTGGACCTATTAACTCTCTGTGGCCACTGCTACAAGGCGTTAGTCTCCCAAAACCTTGATTTCCAACTATGTCTACAAACCAAAAGGGATAGGAAGCCTGCTCATGTACTGAAATCGGATATGTTACTGCATTTTGTTAGCAAAATAGGTGTCCAAAAAAAATTTTTTGGGAAATAAGTTTTGTTTTTCTTTCTTAAAAGCATTTTTTACGAAAGAAAGATCCACATTTTCTCTCTTCTGTTTAGCTGGTTAAAAGCTACCTTATTTTTGGTTTCAAGCAATCATTAAGAAAACATTAGAAAGAATTTTGTTGGTTATGCATGTGTTAAATGACTAAGATGCATGGAAAGAATATGAATATGTGAAAAACTCTCACCTGTAGAATACAACTTGTTTTCGTCGAATTGAATTTTTTTTAAAGCATTGCCTTGTGCATTATTTTTGAGTCAAAGTCTCATCACATTTCATACGTCAACTCCCCTACTGAAGACTTTAAAAAAATACACATAAAATTTACCTAAAATCAATCAGTAACTCTTTACTGAGCAAACAAACA
Organism: Pinus taeda; assembly: GCA_000404065.3. Taxonomy (NCBI): domain Eukaryota; kingdom Viridiplantae; phylum Streptophyta; class Pinopsida; order Pinales; family Pinaceae; genus Pinus; species Pinus taeda. The sequence goes on along the minus strand of APFE031298721.1, from coordinate 298,539 downwards.
TTAGTTCAGGCTAGGATCTTGGGATAGGCAGTGTGAGCAAACTACCCAAGATCGAAAACCAAACTAGTTTCATTAAAAGAGAGAAAATTCCTTCTGCATTCATACTACTAGGACCACTCCAGTAAAAGTGGAGCTAAATACGAGACAACATTGAATTATAAGTGAAGGTAGCTCGCCTTCTCTTACAACTCCTTTGGGTATTCTGTGTATTGCGGATCCCTTCAAGGATTTCGGAGCTAAGTCAGGGACTCAGGAATCTTGCCCACACAGCGTACTATCTGCGACTATGACCCCCCCAACGGTGTCTATGATCTGAGGTATCCTTAGTGGGCAAACTTTTAGGGACTTACACAAGGTGACTAGGGTGAGCTTCCCTGGTACTTAACACAAACGAACCTACTCTGTCTTCAGTTTTTGGGAGGGTGTTCATCTTCACGAGAGTACTTGGCCCGTCAATCTAAGGTTTCGGAAAATCTCTAGAGTAATTGCAAGTGTACATCTGGCTAGCCTTCTCTGTTATTCATTGATATACTGGGTTTCATCTCCAGTGATCGGTGTTTATCAGAAAGGGTCATTTCCCTCTTTTTGTTGATTGATAAACTTAGTGTATTTTTTATATTTTTTAGGCACCTGAGTGTTATCATTTGAGACTTTAACAAATATCACGATAAAATTTATTGATAAAAATTAACAGTCACCGTGGCTACATCCAGCCCTTGTCATCAATCTAGATGATTGCTAGGACTTCCTCCACTCATTGTGGAAGATCTGCCAAGCTCCAGTGAACCGGATTCCCATCTTCATGGAATCAGTCTCCCAAATCTCACACAAAATCTATTTGGACAATCGACGATTCAAGTTTGTCAGAGGATTTCTTCACCAAAGGATTTATTCCTCAATTTAACCCTTCACTCACGAATCCGTTGGACCCACTTTTGATTTAAGCGGCACATGTACTCCCTGTTTCTGTAGGTGGAACTTTTCCATCCATCCCGTCGACGACTAACGGGTTGTCGAACTTCGCGGACACTTTTGGTCCTCCACCACTTCCCTAGTCGATAGTCACCAACACACCATTGATGGCAAACCCCGCTATCCCATTTGTCCCAGGTAAAACCACTCACATGACACCCTCCATGAGTGGAACCCAGCCAATACCAAGTTCTACCCTTTAGTGTCAAACTGTATACATTCGACAAGTGCTACATAAAACACTCCTTATAACACTCAATATAGCACTATTAGCGCGGTTCCCGTCAACCAACAATATGGTCGGCAGTCATTATATAGTTCAAACCCCCAAATTCAAGTATCTAGGGCCATTCCCAATATGCACATAGCAGTCGGGAATGTAACAGTTCCCCCTCCATTCTTAGGCGTGCATGGTCAATCATTGATTGACATGAGCATTCCTCATCTCAATCAAGGACATATCATTAGTTCTGTGGTGGGCGAGAATCCTCAGGGAGATCCCAACCAATCCATGGGGGCACCCTACTCACAAATTCAAATGAGTCTAGGATAGATCTCCTCACTTCATTACGTCAAGATACCACCACCCACATCTCTGATCATATAAATGAATGAAGATGTAGGTGGAGGTTAGTTAAAGCTCCCCTCCTAGACTATCTCTTAGTGAACTGGTTCTGCAAGTCCCTACTCCCCCAAATCGCTAAGGATGTCACCTTAGGTGGTGTAGTCATAGAAGACCAATCCATACATTGTGCCCAACACTTAGATTTTATATATTCACAATCTGGCACTCTTTACGATGTAATCCCCAATGCCCCTTGCAACTCCAATTCTCCCACTACTACCAAATCGACTGCTCTTCCTACCATTGCAATAAACTTTGTGCAATCTACGCAACATCCCAGTGGTAAGAACAAGAAGAATAAGAAAAAGACCACTCCTTCTAAGGAACAGTCAAAAAATTAACAAAACCCAAACCACAAGGCCGTTGCGCCTCCTGACGATGGAAAGGATAAACCCACCAGATTCCCTTGCAAAATCTGTGTTGAAGACCACATGACATATATGTGTCCGCGTCTTTAAGAATGCACATAATTCATTGCTAAAAAGGATATTGGTAGGACCCCCACTGTCCTTAATAATCCTTTCCTCGCTCAACAACAGCAAAACCTTATTGCAAACCAACCCCAACCCCCGCAAGGGGGCAATGGTAGTTCACAACATCCTTCAGCTGGTGAAGGATCTTCTACCATTTACACCTTTGAAACGGTAGATCTACAAACAAAAGCCAAATCTTATGGAGCTCCTATCGCTCATGTTGCGGAGGTAAATCCCCTCTGCGGACAGAGGTGGATCCCACTAGCCCCGAAGGGGTCTAGCAACAATCAATCACGCTGCATGCAAGTTTCTAGCTATATAATTTAAAAGTCGATCTAGGAGACCAACCTGGGATCCAACGCTTGTTTGTTGTGGGGGAAAGTGTTGCTCCTATCCTCTATCTCCGGCCGGTCGCTATTCGCACATAGATACCTGCACAAGTGAAGAATAAACCACAACAAGCATAAAATCCAAAAACATACAGCTATGTACTAGTCAAGCAAGATACAATTCACATATCACCGATGTAACACGTAAATGAAACCATAATGACAGTCGCTTTGCATTAAAAGTAATGAAAGAAGAGATTACAACCACTTAAGGCTTGACACTGTAAAACTCTTCTAGCTGGGTGGGCAGTCAGTCCGACAAGTCTCGCAAGATCACTTCCTCTCTCAACAATCCGGCAGCATAACCTTACTTTCAACTTTCAGCTCAAAAACTATCTCTCTCACACTAGCTTGTTTGCTCTTTTGCTTTAGCCTCCAAAAACTCTGAACTACCTACTTTAGCCTCCAAAAACTCTGAACTAGCCTGCTTTAGCCTCCAAAAACTCTGAACTAGCCCATTCATTATGGGGGGACGGGCTTTTATAGGTAAAGGGAGAAGAGATATTCATCGTATGTAGACACGTTCTGAGTTTTGGTAATGTCTCATAATAGCCGTTGCCTTGGATAGAAAAGCCGAAACCCGCATGCTTTTGTGGGCTTTTTCCTTCAGGGAACTGAGCGAGTCACAAGGGAAAAAGCATTCTAGCATGCGCTGGCCAAAAATCATGCCCAAATTGTGTGGCGCGGGCCGTGCTCTGGTACATAGCGCTTATGGGCGTGCCCTCTTTGTAAGGACTGGGCCATTGGCGCGGGGTAATATACTGTGTGCCCGCACTAATGGGAAAAAGGCATTTTCCAAGGCTAATCTTCAGAAGGAGTCTTCAGGGTTATTGAACTTCATACTCAGGAGGCTTCAATGCAAGTGTTTTCAAGTTATGTCACTGGCCATAGGTCCGTAAATGTGTCCTCCAATGTGCGACAGTGGGGGCGCGACAAGGACGGTGACTGATGGTGACAAATTACTGCGTAACACCTCTCCAGCACAACGAAGCTCGGCATCAATCTACCTAGCCTCTGCATCAACCTGAAACTCACTGCGTCAGCCTTTTGAGGCTTTGCGCAGCCTCTACGACCCTCTGTCACTCCTGCAACCTCTACATGGATGACGCAAACCCTTATGGCATCTGCACAGTCCCTTCTGCCTATGCGTGGCTCCCTCTGGCTCAACGTTTGCCTCTCTGTGCTTTTGTGCTGGTCTCTCAGCACTATCTCTACCTCTCTGTCTCATACTCATTGCCCCTCGCTGCAACTTATCACTGATTCGATTTCTCGTAGCAAACCCCATTCTAGAAAATCGAATGACTGATCACTCTGGTGTACTCTCCAACTGACCCTCAAGCCTCCTCTTATAATTTTCTTGTCGGTCCTTCAACGACCGAGATTACATCTCTAATCAACGACTAAGATTAGATTTGGCTTGATCCATGTCATTTAGAACCTTCTAACCCAATGTTATATTAATACCCATTAATATTTTATTTTTCCCAAGTTTAGAGTTAGGAACTCCATTAAAAATATTAATTATTTTAATATCTCCTTAACCAGGTAGAATCTGCCCAAACCATTTCTGGGTCTTGGAGATCTCATGTGCTTTAGCCTCTCCTCCAATTTTTATGGCTAGAGCACATCCGATGCTACCCCAAATCAACAGAGTTCGCCATGACAACCAAGATACCTCCACGAGGGAGGTGGGTTGATTTAGAACTGTAGTTCGATAGAGCTACAAATGGGTAGAATCCTTGAGGAGCCCACCTCTTGAATCATCACCTTGCTATGGGAGCCCACGATCAGTAGTAGCGGGATGGAGGAGTTTTCAGTTGGTGCCATGGAGTGTTGGAGCCAATGTTACTTGGGAGCGGGAGCGGAAGCAAGGAGCGGGAGTGGGAGCGACCATTTTCAGAAGCTCCCGGTTTGGGAGCGAATCCGGGAGCGATTTTTTAAAAATATATTATATTTTTTATATTTTTTAATTTTTGATACATATATGTCAACAAAAACATGTAGAATGATGAATTAGACATAAAAAACATAAAAAAACATAGATTGATCATTGAACCACATCACATCAATCATCTAAAAATTATAATCGTCATCAACCATGTCCACAAGATAGTAATTTTACACATATTACAACTGCAACATATTGAGTCTCATGAATCATGATTCATCACATTCAATCTTAAAGTTTCAACTTCAAGTTTTTAAATTGAAATTCAATAGCATTTATCATCATTGATCACCAAAGTTGTACAGGTACTTGTAAGCTAAGTTTAACCATTACAAGAAGTAATATCTTAGATATTTCTAAGTCCTAACTTCTAACTGTTAACATGAAATGAAATGTTATAAAATGAAACATGAATAATGAAATGAAATGAAACAACTTTAGTCTTTCACGAAGCATCATATTCATAATTTACAATCATTACCAATGAGTTATAATTGCCAACTTCAAACTTCAAATTTTCATTGTCACAATCATATATTGTTTACAAAAAATATCATTATGATATGAAAAGAGTCAAGAGTCAAGAGTCAAGGACTCAAGACTCAACAGTTATGAAAACTAATAGAAACTAGAAAAGACAAGTAAACTGTAAATCTACATGTGGCCCTTGCCACGAGAGTCTCTAGGAGTATAAGCAGGTCGTGGTGGTCTTCTAGGAGTCTCCCACACAGACCGACGACCAGAACTAGAAGGCACATGCCCTCCACGTGAAGGTGTAGATGGAGGTGGCGACAACAAAGGAACAAGACTTGGAACTCAAGCACTGCTACTGGATGGTGGAGGTGGAGGTGGCATGGCTATTGCAGCTGCTTCATCTTCATCCCTTACAAGTTCCTCTTCTAGTTCTTCAAGATGTACAATGCCATCCTCCAAATTGTCATCCTCTGGGTGATTGTACCAAATTTTATATGTGGGATCCTCATAAGCCCGATCACAGTAATGACTCAACAACCTCAAGTTGTAGTGCACATAAACCAAGCTTTCTGCTCGGTATTGAGTCTGTTCCTTTTCACATTGTTTATGTAGCTGTAGGTGCTCCAACCCCTCTCTGCAGAAGAAGTATTTACAACCTGTGAAAGAACTTTTTTTGCCAATTTTGGCAAAAGTCCCTGCCCGCCATATGTTTCCCACCATGTGAGAGTATCAAATCTATCTCTATCGTCCATTGCATGGAAGTTACCATACAAACCAGTGCCATTGAAGTATCTGCCTATTTCAAGGCGCACAGCTGCACATTCCTCCCTGTCAGGTACCAATTTTTCTAATGCTTCCAAATATCCTCTAGTTACCTCTGGATCTAAATGGGGTTTGGTCCTAACCCCACCCCCTTGCTGCAGGTTGGCCCAACCAAGACGTAGAGTAGTATTTTGGTGTAAGGATATACGCCAAGCAATGTAGTGGAAGATTAAGTCTATTCCACCGTTCACACACACAATCGTGGATCAGTTTGTACAAGTTGGCATCTCTGTTATGAACAACATCTTTTATTTGCCCCAACATGGGGTCCATCTGCTCATACACCTCGCCAATCACTGGTTTGTCTGTATCTGCAAACCGAATCATGTGATAAATGGGCTTGGTGAAATCCAAAACTTGCCTCACACTTGTCCAAAATTGGCCATCAAGAGCGGCCTCCTCCACCATTTCAAAACCTCCCCTGTCAGCTGCATTTGTAGCCCTTTCCTTCAATACCTGCCAATGTGGACTTGATACCATGCTAGCCATTGACTCTCTTACCTTCAAAAGGCGCTTGAAGGTGAGGTAATAGCTACCAAATCTCGTCTTCGCAATCTTCAACAACTCCAATCTCGAGTGACTGCGGAAAAGGCCATGGTTATTGCTATGATTTGTAATAAATTTTATCATTTTTTTGCCTTTTTTGTACAAATCACCAATCCATTGGTATTGTTCATTTTTGTTCTTGACAATATCATGCAACCGAAGGTTCAATGTGTGAACCAAACATCCAGACCAAAATATATTGGGGTATTTGTCCTCAATAATTGCTCCCGCTGCCCTACAATTAGCAGCATCATCAGTGATGACTTGGATGACATTGTATGGCCCAATACGGTCAATTGTTTTAAGTAATGCTTCTGCAATGTTGATGGCGGTCTTGAACTTGTCTCAGTAATCATGTGCAGTTAGAAAGATGGGACCATTAACAGACACAGCAAGAACACTTATCAATGGCTTGCCTTTTACATTTGTCCATCCATCAGATACAATGGACACTCCATGCTCAGTCCAAGAACTTGTCATTTTATTCAAAGAATGTGATATTTTTGCTTTTTCATTATCAAGGCCAACGGTTCTTGCCTTGTGATACCCAGGGCTCTTGTATCCTTTAGGGGCATCATTTATGGCCGAAACCATTTCGTGCCAATAAGGTGAGTGAAGAACATTGAATGGTATCCCACATGCATAGAGAAACCTGTAAACCTTTGAATCCACATCATTCCTACACCCCTCATCAAGGAAATCTGATATGGTTCTACGCCTTAAAGCTGATGACCCTATGCCTCCATATCCACTGCCTTGGGAGGATGCTGAAGAAGTTCTTTATGCTTGTGATTGTGAGCTTGGTTCAAAGAAACCTCTTGATTTTTTTTATTTGTATTGGGCTTCCTCCTCTTCCCTTATGTATTTGGCTCTATCCGCTGCTGACACAGCTTGAAAAGTTTTGATTCCTATTTGTTTGTCTCCATCCCATGGCCTTTTCCCGCAGAGGTGTTTTCTGGCACGGGTGTATGAACCTGTGTAATCATTGTTGCAAATTGCAATGGGGGCAATGAAATTTAGTGGTTCCACCCACTCTCCCTGCTTCAAGCCTGTTAATACATTTCCACAATGGGGTTTGGTCTTGTTTAGTTTTTTGAGAGTCATGTTCACCTTCCTCCAGCTCCTCCTCACCGGGGCTTTCATCAAATCCACTTTCTCCAGCTTCTTCATCCCCCTCTTTATTTTGGCCCCTCCGTTTCCTACTCTCCAGCACCATAATAACCATAAAAGGGACCAAGAAGAGGAAAATGCCAAGAAATATAGCCAGGTCCATGATGTTTGATATTTGTAGGCTTTTGAATCTACAAATTAACTTAATTTATTTAGATTAATTAATTTAATTTAGATTCATGATTTTTTTACTAAATAAAGTTAATAAACTACATTAAACTAACTAAATTACTACCTAACTAAATTAAACTAACTAAACTAACTAAATTACTAAGTTACTTACCTCCTTGCAGGCTTGCTCCTTGCTCCTCGGCGCTTGCTCCTCGCTTCTCCTCGCTCCTTTGCTCTTGCTCTCCAGCTTCTACTCAACTCATTCAAGTGATAATGAAATTTTTTTTGCCCCATTGTGTTTTTAAAACATAATTTTTTTTTTTAATTTGATTTTTTTTTGGCGTCCACAAATTTTTTTTTCCGCCGGATTGCTCCCATCGTTAGTCGAATTAATCCCGGAGCGAAAATTTAATGCTCGAGAGCGATCGGGAGCTGATCGCTCCCGAGTTGTAATTTTCACTCCGGGAGCGACGAGAGCGACGCTCCCGATTTTGGCAGGGGGCAGAAATTTTTTTATCGGGAGCGTGCTCCCGCCCGGAGCGAGGATTGGGAGCAGGTTCAAAGGGGGGGGAGCACTCCCCCGCAACTCTGGGTGGGACCAATGACCTACAAATTGGCCTTGCAACCCACAGCGAAAGTAGAAAATGTTTTTCACGTTTCCTTGCTTAAGAAATATGTTCATGACACTAATCAAGTTGTTGATTGGTATGTCATATAGGTGGAACTAGAGGGAGAATTCCAAGCAGAACCAATATGCACTATGGATCAGAGGCAAATTACGCTCTGGAATAGAACAATAGAGCAGGTCAAGGTGCAATGGAAGCACCTTGGACCTGATGAAGCCACCTGGGAGATGGTTGAGCAAATAAGGGTGCAATACCCATCTTTTGATTGTTGAATAAGGAGATGTATGAGCTATATGTAAAGCTCAATTTTGTTGTTTTTTGTGCTAATAAGAACACTGAGGACGGTGTTCCCTTTAAGGGTTGGGATTTGTGACGCCCTTGGTATGTTTCCCCCTGATTTTTGTAATGTAATGATACATGACATTATAAAAGAGTATATTTTATGTAATGGCCTAAAGAGTGGGACTACAAATCCATAAACTAAAACTGAAGAGGAAAGGTAAACCCATGTGGGGTTAGTCGGCATCTTTAATTAATTTTATGGTGCAAATAATAAGAAAAAGAAGAGGAAGAGTCTAAGAGGAAAATGGAGAGACACCCTAAAGAAATGATAAAAAGGCAATTGCACATCATTGTCGGGGTTGGACTTCTTCTTGGTGAAGCTCATGAGTAAAGTTGGAAAGAGCTATAAGATAAAGGAATGGGATTCCCTGAAAGAGAAAATTGTGACCAAAAAAGCAAGAGGATAAAGAGGAAATGGGAATGAGTGCTTGCCAAGGACTGGTTGAGAAACCACTCAGGGTGCTAGCTAGACTTGATAAACCACATGCAGAAGGGTGTTTGCTGAGAGAGAGATGGTAAACCACACAGGGTGCTTGTTGTGGGTTGATAGACAACTTTTAGAGTGCTTGACATAATTAATAAACTACCCATTGTTGTGAATTATGTTGTGCTTGATATAGCTAATAAACCACCCATTGTTGTGAATTATGTTGTGCTTGACTAGCTAACAAACCACCCAACATCATATGTATTTCCTATCATCTGTGTGTTGAATATGGCTTCCTACTAAGTCTATTGAAAAGAAACTTCCCTTGGATTGATATGAAATGTTGGTGCATGAACTTGTTGAATTTAATTCATGAGTGCTTATGTTCCTTTTCATGAATTCTTGTCATATATCTAAAGGCTAAATGTCTAAACATTTCTGTTTACTGTTTATGGAGTACATTATGGGTTTAATAACTCCTAATCACTGCATGGAATGCCCTCTTTCTTGTGTAGAAACGAGAGGTTGATTCCCAATTATTTTCCTCAGGAATGGGTTATTCCTATGTTCACTCTAAGCCTACAGATTGTCTAAATGCTTATGCATGGAAAGAAAGACAACTTTGATAAAAGGAAACTGAAAGCCTAATATAAAACAATTTGGCCATCATGCCATATTTTACAAAATCGCAAGCTCAAGAGGGGCAACCTGAGAGGGGCCGAGGCAATATCGTAGGTTGTAACCTGAGAGGGGCCGAGGCAATATGAAAGCTTAGGAGGGATAGCCCTGGTTCCATATAAATGTGTTAATATATAATATATATATATAATATATATATATATATATTTGTGTGTGTGTGTATATGTATATGTAAATGTATAAGTCGTAGCAAAGGCATGATGGGTCAAGGTTGTGTAAAAGCTCAAAAGGGATAGTGTAGGGCATATATAAATATATGTGCCTATGCACCTATATAAGCCTTTGCATACAAGACTGAAGGTCGGGTCGAGTGTGGCTAAGAAGGGCCAAGAAAAGGATCTATCATGTGAACAGATAAAAACCACGCTTTTGACAAGCAAGCAAGAGTTAAAAACCCAAGTCCTGGAGGTGATTGGACCGATGAAAGTCTTGAGAAACCTACGTCGTTAGATGGACCCCAGAAGTATTACCCTGGAAGTTTTGAGGGGAGGGGAGGCTCGGAGCTTCCAAGATTTAATTCCCAGGACAATGTGGTTTGTGGGTCCATTCATTCGTAACCCCTGCAATTGTGTAAAGATCTCAAACCTCTCTTATAACATGTCAAATGGCAAAGGGTCAGTGGTCGAGTGGGACTGGACCAAGTCACCCCGGTGTTTTGAGACTGTGACGTCACCCAAGCGATTTCTATCGAAAGCATCCCGACGATTTTGTAAGAGGTCTTGATGGGAAACTCCTGAGATTTTATCCCTGGGAGTACATGGATCTCGTAGGCCCATTGGAATGGAGTGTCCATGCCAAACGACTCTTGCAAATCACAGAATGACCAATGGGAAAATGCTTATGTATAAGCGCAGATTTGCAATGAGGACGCTCCACGTAAACCTAGTCTATCCTAGTAATGATACGAGGAAAAATTCCCAGAATTATGTGGTAGGAGCGGGCCCCTCCAAATTGTTTGGGCGCAAAAGGCACACAGCATTGTAATATAGGTGTGCACGAATAGGGTACTCCACATCACCTTGGTGATTTCAATCGAAAGTACCCCAGAGACTTGTAAAGGGAACTCGAAAGGAAACTCTCGCGATTTCATACCCAGGACGACGTGGTGTCGTGTGCCCGTTCATTGGTGACCCACGCGAATGGTTGAGCACTTCCGATAAGTGGATATGGTGGCACGGTCGAGTGAAACCTCCACATAACCTCGGAGGATTCTTCCCCTATGGATTCAAAGACGGACTCCAAGGAAAATCCTCGAGATTTTATTCCCAAGATGAGGTGGAATAGGGGGGCCGCCCTTATGTAATATATATATATATATATATATATAGATATATTGGATCGTGGATAAAAGGGGGTCCCATGAGTATTGATCGTCATGAACGGGTCGATAGCTACCATGTGGGCTATGATTTGGATGCCATACGAGCACCATGTGGAGCCTATGTAGGTACCATGTGGCGGGTCATAATGACTTGGTAGAAGTTAGTTGGCAAATATTTAAATGGCTATATCTTTTGATCTGGGAATTAGAACGAGGTAAATTATATATCGTTGGAAAGGTCTCGACGAGACGAATGCAATGATACTATCCATTTTGAGTTTTGAAGGGTTTGAAAAGAATTGAAAAATTTAGAACCCATTTCCATAACTGGAATAATGGAGGTCAGGTCAGCTCAGTAACTACCCTCTTTGTACCTTAGTAGAGGCTAGGGATAGTAGGGGGTATGTTACACAAACCAATATAAAAAAAAAAAAAAAAAAAATGAATTTTCTTTTAATATTTATAATTTATTTTTGTTGATTTAGAAGTCTTATTGGCATACCTCCCAATGCTACAAAAATCAACACTCCATCTTGGCAAGGGAGGTATTCTCTTGCAACAAATTTCCCTTTAGCTAAGAATTCTCCTTTCATAAGAAAGCTATCATGAGCTTGTCATATTGATGCATGTCTATAATCTTATCCTTTATCTTTTTCAAATATCCTGGGTGGGCCAAAATCCTTAATGACTCCATAGGCAAATATATCAAACTCTTTTGGTCATGACCTTAGCTTACGCATCAAATTTTACTAATTTTTTAAGAAGATTTGCCTTTGGCCTATTGGCATATCTGCTCAGAGTCCTTTGTGACCTATCCAAGTCCTTCTGGTATTTAAAGGTGAATTTCACCTATCTCCTTTGGTCGACATAACCAAGTACTTTTGGCTTCTAAGGAGAAGATCTGTCCAATTTTATAGTTTCCTTGGAACAATAACTTGTGGTTGACCTAGCCAAGTCCTTTTGGCTTCAATGGTCAATGTATACTTCTCTTCTTGGTCAAAATCCTTTATGACCCAACCAAATCCTTCTGACTACCTCATCATTCCTTTCACTGAGGGAGACATCTAGCATCATACTAAGCTCTATTGCTCCTCGTGTCTTGGATGAAGTCATCTAGTCATTCTTTATCACTAGTGATGTCCTTCCAAAGACTCACTTCATCTCTTGAGATATATCCAATATACATCATAGGTAACAATGTACCATATATTAGCTTGAGGTTTTCATTTGTAGATGAAATATCTGGTCTTTAGATATAGACATGGACTTGTAGTTCATGTACTTTGAAAAAATAGGTAAAAACCCTTCATCTTAATTTCTAAGGTTAACTTCTGCTAAAGCTAAATCAAATCTTCCTCTGGTTGCTCCCTTTGCCACGTACTGTTGCTCCCTCTTACTTGAGAGATCCTTCAAGTCACTAATTTTGTTTTTGTTACAATCTTCCTGCAACCTTATTCGAGATATCAAAATTGAGTAAAAGAATTACAAAGACAAAGGGCTATTAAGAAATGAGAATAAAATTAATCAAGGGAGAAGAATATAAGTTACTTATCTTTTGATGGAATTGTTGACACCCTCTTGATCCTTGCTTCCTTACTGAAATCTTTCTGCAATCTCATCTTAGTTCTGAACATTAATTATACAGTTTTCTTTCTTATGTGACTCATAAGGGCCATGCTTTCTTTATTCCCTGGATCTTTTACTAACATTCAGTGTTCTGAGTCTTGCACTAGGGTTTTATCCTTCAAAACCAAGGGTTTACAATAGGTTGTTTGTGGACTTCAATGTTTTCTTACAAGGAGCGGTTCCTTTTGATCATTGTTCACATCAACCCATGACATGGACGTAGGTGTTTATTATGCCCCTTCATGGAAGTTGTATTTCTTTCTATATTGTTCGATCATTTATGTTCCAATTCTCCATAGTCAGCACATCAATATTGCCTTACTGTTATGTTAGTTCACACTATATATGTGTGTTTGTAAATGAACCGTGTTTACTAGATTTGAAATTTGCTTGTATATCGATGAAGTTGCTTTTAACCACATTCAACTTTTGCCCTCACTACATTGATTCATGTCCCAAGGAGACTAATAGCACTATCACTTTGTAGCATAGCACATTTGGTCTTATACATATCCTTGCACACTCTTACTGTAACCCATCGCTTATTCATCTACATAACGCAGAATTGTGCATAAAAGAGAAAGCGAAATTGAACATAAAGTCATGAAAACCCCGCTGCCATTGCAAACACTACAAAAAAGCCAAACTTAAAAACACTTATCAGATTCTCAAGTCCGTGCACTTTTAGTATGAAGGGAGGTCGCATTGTATGTTCTCCAAAACATCCTTACTCATCATTACTTGGACTTGTTGACCCTGTCGCCTATACCTATCTACAAGTTAGTGAGAAAAACCTTCAAGCCCATAAGATGTGGTTGGTGGCAGGGAACTCAAAAAAGGGGTTGTCACACTAATCCTAACTCTGCCTATTTGAGTTATCTTCTAGGTTAGCTAGGGGGGGTGGTCCCTAATGAAAAGTTAAGTTAAAATATGTGAGTTTCTAGGAGAGTGTTAGAGTGAAAATGGATTATTGTTAAAGATTTATGAGCAAATATGAAGTGAACAACCTGAAATAACAACGTCAATCATTAATATGACAAAAACCATAAAACCAATGCCTTATAAGGAATTTGCTCAACAATTTAAAGATATATTTGCTCAAAGTAAAATGCAATGCTCTCAAAAGAGAAAGCAAAGTAACCCTAAAATGTAAACAAAAATTGTTAGCACAAGATATGTAAGATACAAAGTGTTTTTGAGATAATACTCTTTATAAATCAAAACATGTGAAACATATCTTGCCAAAACCCAAAAATTAGTAATTAACTTGGAAATGTAAAAGAAAGGAAGTGTTAAACTAAGACATCAATATGCAATTAGACTTGAAGCATGAAAACAAAGCACTTGTTTGAAAGGATTACAATAGTTGCTTTTGGAATAGACTTTGCATATGAAAACTCAAACCATCGAGAGACAAGTAAAGTAGATGTAATGGAAAGTGCTCTTGGTTAATTTGATTAATTATCTCTACAACAAGATTACATATTAACTCTTCAATCCTCAGACCTCACCCTCGCCCAGAGATATGGATATCATAGTGAGGAGTCAATAGAGGAGTAGAGGATCCCTAAGATGTCCACTTCAACCAACTTATGTTGAAAGTAAAATTTTAATGAGGTTTGGGGCCTTCCTATACTAAAATGCCTAGATGAATTGCAAATTATGTTAATTCCCAAAATTAAACTAATGCTTCATGCAAATGCTTCAAAGAGAAATAGTTTGCAAAACTTGAGAGCATATGCATGTGGTTATTTAAATAAAAGATTAGTAAAAATTTGCATGTGGAGTGAAATGTATTGGTTTGAAGCATGCACAATATGAAATTTAAAAGCTACAAAGCTAAGAAAACACTAAAAGCAAGATTAGGCCACCCACAAGAATCCCTCCTCTAAATGAGGAAGGGGGATGCCATGGGAAAAATCCCAAGCTCCCTCCAACAATTTTTTTATCTTTTATTAGCGCTTAAACCAGGTAAAAATGCCTCTAAGAAGGCAGCCCACAATATGAGAGAGATCTTTACAAAGATGAGACTCTAACAAAGCCAAACTCTCTCCCCAAAAATAAAACAACAAACTTGAAGATGGAAAAAACTCTCCAAAAGAGATTCACAAGGCTCAAAAGGCCCACGGCCTAGATGAGTTTGCAACTCTCTCCCAAGTGCTTATGGCCTCCCTAGAAATCAATCTTTGGATAGCATGAGGGGGTCCTGCATACACACAGGTGAGTAGTTTTCCAAAGCTTCTCCTCAAGCTCCTTGATGCTCAATGCTCAAGCCTATGGGCTGTAAAACACAAAAAAAATACCAATTGTCAGTGTGAAATTAAGAAAAAAACCAAAACTAAACTTAGAATTTAATTTACAAAGTACTAGCTCAAGTAATGGGAGTGAACCCCCATACTTGCCTAGCTTTAAAAATGACTCTTGAATAAGAGATATAACTTTGAAAGAAATAGAATCAAAGAAGTATTTTGAATTTTAAATGGATGATCAAGTACCTATAGAGTAAGAAAAATCCCTTTTTCTCTTCGTTGAATGGAAAATTTGAAGCGAAAAAATGGTCGAGTCTTGGATCGTTGTGACTCTAGGAGTGAGTTGATCTAATTGAGATTTCTCTCACTTCCAGATGGATTCCTCCACACAATACAAAGGATCTTTCGTACACACTTGAACACATATTAGTTTGCACAAGATTAGAGCAATATAATGAATAAAATAAACCAAGCATTCATCATTAAATAAATTGACAAGCTTATCCCTAGAATACTACTCTAAATCAATGATATGTACAAGATAGCTTGCACACATCAATCCAAGTAAGATGGAAAATATAAACTAATATTAATTCAATGAGTGAAAGAAATTAAACACAATAGCAATACCATGAAAGGACATCACCTCATAACGCCAAGAGCACACTAACCAGATAGCCCCAAAGTCTTGATTGTATTAAGAAAGTATGCAAGTACAAAATAGCAGAGTGTCCTCAAGCTCAATAGCTTATTACATGATACAATATGAGAGCCCATGCCTCTATTATATAGAGAGTTGGGAGCAAATCCCAATGAAGAATGACAATGACAAATGGCATTGGAGTCAATCCCAAAGTAGAAGTGATTAAACAAGTGGCACTAAGTGACAATCCCAAAGCAAAATTTGAATTTGTTGAATGGAGCTCTAATGCCAAGTGTAAAAATCGAATTCTGGCAAGTGGACATCATTTTCTTCTTCCCTTATGTACCAAATTCGAATTTTATGATAGAATGACAAGTGTATATGGGTGGTAACCCACGTAGGGACAATTTCCCATAAAAAATCTCCACCAACTATTCTCCCAAATCCTCCCAAATGTGCATTAACTTCACAAATTTGAATTTCCAAGTAAGCAGCTTCCTCCTTTAATGCCAGAAATTCGATTTTATTTGAGCACATGTCCTCTCTTTGATTTTAGGAGGCCACATCACCTTGGGACTTTACTTTAACTCCCCCATAATTTTCCACCTCATTTCCACAACATTTAGCATGTGTGGATATTTATTTTTCTCCATTTATTTAATTTTTGGCTTAATTAATTGTCAAATTTCCCACTAAACCTAGGAAAAGTGGGTTTTGAAGGTTCAAAATACATTTTTAACCCATCAAAGTGTGTCATAGTAGAAAATTGAGGGTGAAAGGTGCAAATTTCATTACTCATACCCTATACAACTTCTCTAGACATCACTGATTACATTACAAATACAATTTTATTAGCAATTTCCGCACTGCAGAAAATCTAAAAAAATAAAAAATGACTACCTAAACCTAAACAAATTCCACGAAATTTTTTATGTGATCTAGTATGGTAATATACATTGACTCTAGACACTTAGATGTGTTAGGGGCTCAACCTTCAAACCAACACCCGACTTTGGGGTAAAAAATGAGTGAAAAGACCCAGAAAATTATCCACCTCTGCAAAAGAAGGGATAATTAACTAGATAAAAAAAAAAAACACTCCAAGGTGTACTCATTTGTTGATCGAGTCCCAACATCGAGTCTCAAAACTCATCATTACTAGTATCACTTATTACAATTCCCCGCGGGGTGTGAAATCTGGGTACAAGAAAGATGATGAGAAAATAGAGGTAGAGTTTAAAAACTCTATTGACTGATGATATCTGATGGTACAAGTGTCCATTGGCATATCCTTGGGCATGGAGTCTTCATATAATCATCAGGTGCTACTCTAGTGGTCAACAGGACTCATTAAAGATTGTATCAAAGTCATACTATTGTTCTCAATGCACCAATTGCCATTGCTCTTACTCTACCATTCTTTTCACATGAGGAAAATCGATCTACGCATAATAGTTCACATCGCATCTTGACTTAGCACTAATTTGGAACAAGTTCAAACCATCACGACATCATTCATTATGCAAACCATCTTCCTTAGTTCAAGACTTCTCCATTGCACAGACAAGTTTAGTGATTTACAATCGCTTGACTTAGAAAATGTGCCTAATGTGCGTTCTTCACAAGTTTAGGGGAAAACACCCTTGTTTACTATCACATCACACCAGTTAGACACTAAGGATTATGTGCCATTAATTTGCTTGAGCTCCACATATGCCTTGCACTCAAGAGTAAACTCACAATTGAATAACCCAGACTTAGGTATACGTACTGTTATTTGCATCTTGCACTAAAGCTGTACGTATAGGATCTGAAATCTGTCTTCTTTTATGCCTGATCAATTCAGAACAGAGAACATCACTTTGAACCAAACCAGAGAGGATTTTCATCTTTGACAAACGATTGATCAGTGCAGACCATCATACTGCTTACGCACAATTGCTCTGACCAGGACCAGACCACAATCGCACTTGCTAACCATCGTTGATTTGGAGCAAACTATAGCATGAACTTATTGATGTATCTATCGTTCCACTATGCAGTTCATCTCAGACTTTTCACAATTATAATCATGACCAATGCCAAGACATTGAAACATGACTGGAACCATAAAAAGTTATTAATGATCATACTCAAAATCAATTAAACACGGTGTTTATTTTCCTTCACGAGTTCTTTTTCATACTCAAGCCAATGAATCAGAACATATGTCAGCAGTGTTGTATCAAAACTTGCACTATATATATATTTCTTTTGGACATGTATGACCAGGATGACTTACAACAAAAACAATGTTCTATAATATATATGTATTCTAGACTTGTGATCTTCACTCCATATGGTGTCCTTAGAATCTTGACCATAATCAAGACTGAAACTTCTTTATGCAGCTTTCTATATCAAATAGAACTCCTCGCCTTGTCTAGAACTCAGACCTCAAACTCGAACACAAAACTATGTATTACTTGCAATTTCTGTGGAAGTCTTTATGAGGGATCAAAAAAGAAATCCCTTTGTTTTGGTCTCAGCTCCCTTTGGTTCCTAAGTAGCTTCCTTTTAATCACAGTCACAGTTATTATTTGATTTCAAAGGGTTGTCCACACACTGCCTTCTTGCTGGTTGATCTGTGGCTTTTGGCCCTGTTTCAAAATTTGTTAGCCTCTTTCTTTTCTATCCAACAGAGAAACACTTGGTTGTTATGGTATCTCATACTTCAACTACAGTCATTTCCAAAACAGATGTCTCTGTCTTTGCATCTCTTATCCTTCATGTCATATTTGGAGCATAAAATCTCAAGATCATTTATTCCATAATCAATTTGAGAACTAAGATCCTTGAGAGTCAAACTAAAAACTCAAGAGAGATAGCATCCTTGTCTTCCATTCTTTTCCTCCTCAATTCTCAGGGAATGCCACTTATTCATAGCAACAACCTTGTTTACTGACTCGTTGGCTTCTCCACAGGCTTGAGACGTTCAGCACCTTCTACCCACCAAACAGAGGCTTTTCGGTCTCCTTGCTCTTAGTCTGAGGCCTTTCGGCCTCCCTGCAACTGACCTGAGGCCTTTTTGGCTTTCCTATAACTTAGAATTGAGGTGTTTCTCCAAGAAGCAATAGAGGCTTCGATTTATTTCTAGGGAAAACTTTCAGAAATCAACTAGTTGTGTTTTGGCAAGGCTACTCTTTCACCCACAATCTGATTCCATGTTGGTTTTTCTTATAAAAGATTGATTTTCTAATCTTGATAATTACTTCTAATGATTTAAAATTATGTCACATGAATCATTAAGCAAATATTTGTAGAAAATCTCAACAGTAGAACAATGATAGTAGTAGGATCATAAAGAGACATCCAAACACGAGATACAAATTTACCCTGGGAAAAATCTAACAAACTTTTTTTCCAAGGAGAATTCAATCCTCAGCAAAAGTTTACAATAAATATTGTCTAGAAATCAGTGCCAATTCCCAAGCCCAAATAGCAGTCAAACTTGACCAAGAATTCCAAATTGTATTAGTTGTTCAAACCCTCCAAAAAATGAAAAAGTCAATGCTATTCAATGATAGTCAAACTAGCAGAATTCAGTCAACTTTCAAAATTCGGACGTGTGGCTACAGTTTGCAATCAACTTGGCCTCTTGTAGTCAATGCTCTGCAGTCAGATTCGGCTCACATCAACATTGGTCAAAACCCCTACAAAGATCAGATTTCAGTCAACTTTAGTCAACTCGACCTTCTTGTTCCCACATGCAATTGCTTCAGATGAGATGTTGTTGTTGAATTGGATGATGGAATTGGATGTCTTCTTTGTTGTATATTTATAGTGGTCAAATGCGTGCCCCTTTTGACCAAGAGTCACCTCCAATGGTGGGGCCGACTTTGGCTTCTTGGAGACTACATAAACCAATATAAAAAAATGGATTTTTCTTTTAATATTTATAATTTCTTTTTGTTGATTTAGAAGTCTTCTTGGCATGCGAGAATACCTCTAGATGCTACAAAAATCAACATATATAACCACTATCCACTACAAAGGGTAGTCCCTCCCTGTGAAACCTCCCTTGAAGGAGTTAAAGGTGGAGTGTCCCCCATGGAGATGCCTACACCACAAGCCATAAGATCTTTTCAAGGCCTCTGCCTTGTTAGAACTCAGAATTATGTAGTTATAGGTCCCACTTTACTGTGTATTGAGTCTATGAATTTTCATCATACTAGATCATGTCTTGAGTCTCGCAGAACTTGGTTGAGTCTAAGTGTCTATTTTTAATTATTAAATTTCTAGTTGATTAGGAAATTTAATAATTTGGATGTAAATTGTAAAATCAAATGATTGTAAAAGTTGAAGAGGGTAGAGTACTCATAGTTAGAACCTCTACACCTCAACTTAGTGTCTAGAAACCTTTAAACGGATGAAATTATGTCTTTCCCCTCAAAAAAAAAAATTTACTTTTGGTTTTCAAGCAAAAGATGACAAAATAATAGCCCGAAAACGGTCAAAATTTTGAACTTGAGAGAAAATAAAGTTCTCTCCAAGTGGAAAAACGAATTTTGTGTTAAGAAATCTAGGGCATTAGCATTAGGAGATTTCTCTTCAATTAGTGATTGCTTGTGAATGCTTTTTACTTCTTTGGATTAGGATCTTCTTCTTAGATTATTAGTGTTCTTCTTCATCAAACAATAACCAATGCATGAACATAAATAGACAAGATTGAAGAGACACAGAATCTAGGCTATGAGCCTGGACCAAAACCTCTCACTTCTTTGAGAGGAAAACCCGCACAAATTCTTCTTATAGAGATTTCAATTGACGAATAGCAAGACCAAGACCCTTGACCTATCTACCACTCCAAGACCAAAACACAAGTCCTCTTGACAGTCAACCTTCTTCTTGACTCCTCTTCTGCTTTGACCTTCTTCAAGACATAGCATTAACATAATCTGAGATCATCTCCTATCATAGGAACAAACTGTCATGTCATCAAAGATAGCACCGAATTTTTGTAGCTTCATTATGACATTGATATGGGACTTCTTCCTAGCACCGAGACCTTCTTTAAGAGATTTGAAATTATGTTATGGCACCAAATTCTTCTCTTCCTTGAAATCTAAATGAGTCACTGCATTTGTGATCTGAATTCTTGAAGCAGACCAAACTCCTTTTCATCGAATTACAGACGCAGACTTCTCACCAAACTGTAGACTTGTCACTATGAAATACTGAAGCAAACTTCTCACCGAACTTTGTTACTTTTGTTTAGGGCATCGAAATCTCTTCTCTTGAAACAATCATCTAAATCTCAGACTTCTCGTTGTCACTGTCCACAGAGAGACATCCGAACTTGTCTCTATCCTATCCACCTGAAATCTCTGAGAGAGATGTCCAAAATTCTCTATCCTATGGAATAGGCCGAGGTTGCTATATATAGTGGTTTGTCCGTCATATTTAACCAACCTATGAAATCGAATAGGTGTGTCTTCATAGGGTGAGCCGACATGAGTTCTTTCATTCATTTTGGAGGCCGACTTGAAAGGAGGACTGTGCTTGTCTAAGGAGGGCTTCTAGAATTCTTTTAATGGCAAATCCTAATGCTCTCAATTGGAGCCATATAAACAAAATCTCTTGCTCATGAAACCCATGAAGCAAGGCATTACAAAAATACTTTTATTATCATTTACAAAGATCATAATTACATGTCATTATGAAGACCGAACCTACTTACATTTTTCAACATTTTGGAGAAGGCAGTTATTCCCAAGGAAGAATTAAATTGACAAACCCAATTCCAAGGCAGAAAAAACACAAGAAATTCTTGGGGGCCAGAAAAGAATTATATTTTCAAGAAAATTAAATTTTATGGGTCCACTTAGTTGGAGAAAATTCGTAGGTCCAAAAGAAGTCAAATTTTCAAAGTCCTTTATCAAGGGAAAAATCATTTTTTTAACAAAAGTTGAGCCTAAGGACCAAGGTGACTAAGTCAAACATGAATTTTTGAGGAAAAATGTCAAAATAATATTTTTTGCACCTAGAAAAAAAGGAATTATTATGGAATTCGAGTTTCTTCATCAAGATCAAAGGACGAGACTTAATTTTGGCATGGATCAAATAGCAACTAGTCGTTATTCTTCAAGATCAAGTCAAAATTGTGCAACTTCTTGGACCTAGCCATTTTCCACTTGGAGGGGGATCAAGATCTCTCTATTTTTCTATAAATTGAGACTAAGGCTCCTCATTTTAACATCTGAGCTTTAGATGGTATACTGGCCCTGAAAGCTTTATGAGCTTTTCTATTTGTCAAATAAAAGCAAAAATACTTTGCGGGTTATACTACAGTGTTCTCCTCAACTTATTATGGTAATATCGTCGTGTATTTATAGTTTCTACTTGGTTTTAAATATTTGTTAAGTTCATTAGCCATCTGGATCTATAGTTGCTTGTTTGCATCTATATTTCAATTTGATGCATTGTTGATCAGTTAGACCTAGTGAGTTCTTGTTTGAATCTCTAAGGGTTCCTGTCACTATGTGAATTATCCCTTTTGATCTTTAACAAAAATTGTCGATTTTTTTGGTAGAAATATTGTTTTGAGCAAATATTCGATGACTTGGGGAAATTCTTACTTGAATCAACCAAGTAATCAAGTTGGGCATTTGGGGAAGTCCTTGCTTGAACCACCCATTTACTTAGCACATAATGACTAAGAACTTGTGGTGGATATCCAAAGAGCTTGAAGTTTGATTGAAGCTATCATACATGGATTTGTTATCATTTTCATTGTAAACTCCTCGAGTGAAGAGCCTTACCTTCTGTCAAAAGGCTTCTTCTTGTGATCCTCATTAATAAAATCATTTTTTTCTTGAGGGAGCTTGGAATTCAAAGCCAAGGCATCCTTGCTCCTTATTTAAAAAGTAGAAATATCTTGCTAACTAACTAACTTAGATTCAGTCACTAATTTGCATTTGCATCCTTAAATCTAGCTGCATTTGCATTTCTAATCTTGCAATTTAATTGCATTTCTAATTTGCATTCTAACTTGCATTGACAGCGATTTGTGTTGAAACAACCGTTGGACAGCGATGGCAAATAGATGGTATCTGAGAACTAGACGGTAGCGGATAAGTGGGGACAATTTGGTTACGGCAGAAGGGTGCCCTTTTAACGTGTACAAAACCTTCTCTAACAGAATCGAACAACACTATCAGCCGATCCCCCACTATTTCCTTCGAAATCCAAGAAACAGAATCGCGCTAGAGTTCTGAAACTAGTGCCGGAAAATCTTCCAAAGGTTGGAAAACCCAATCAGAGTTTCTGTTATTTCCAACATTCATGATGTAACAAAAGGGCCGCAAGGGTTCGAACCTTGTCCACAAAATTATTTTATTTCTGATGGCTTCCACAAAGGGTTCTTCCCGGTCGTCTTCGGATTTCACCCACCTTTCCAATTCAAGGAAGGGAGACAACCTCTAGTCTCGAATGGTGCAGTCCACAAATTTGGTGTAACTCTTGTCTGGCAACTCTTCGATCACGCGGAATAGAAGACTGCCGTCATTTTTTGGTGACGAGGGCACAAATTCCACCAAATGTCAATGGTTGCTCGCAATTTCTCCCGAGCGAGTTATGTTATGTTCCAATTATCCATAGTCAGCACATCTTCTATCATGCTAGATGACTTTCTTCCAACCATATGTACTACTACTTTGGTTGTCCTTATATGCTTCTAATGGAGATGCCATGAACTACTTTCTGTTATGAATATAATTCATATAAAAATAATAAATGTAAATATAAATATAATAATAATAAATTAACTAATACTTAGTTAGTTAGTTAGTAATGAAGAGGTATGTCCCTAAGGACACAACCATCAATGAAGAGGTATTGTCCTAGGGTATATAAGCAAACCCTCACTATATAATTCTTTATATAATTACTTGCCCTACTATTCAATATATAATTACTTGCCCTACTATGGATGTTTACGTCTTCCAACTGTTTTGAAGATTACTCCACTACATATACAAACTTTGATCGTTATAGTGGTATCAGATCATTCCTTCGAGTATACGAACTTTGTTCATTACATTGGTATGAGAGCCACATTGTCTGATAACCAAGCATATAGCCATCAGGTAGTCGTCAAGTTCCTTCTTGTTTCGATCAAGGCTTTTAGCTAGAGCAATTGGAGTTCCTCCATCATTGTTTTGTCAAAGGATCTTCGCCATTTTAAAAAAAAATACAAGAAAAAAGAAGTGAAAAAAAAAATTCAACAAAAAAAAATTAGAAGGAAAAAAACTATATTAAAAAAATACATCTACATATATATAATATATATAAATATATATATATTATAAAAACCATATAAAAAAATTAAGGAAAAAATATTATTAAAAATAAAAATTAAAATAAAAAAAAAAAAAAAAACAAAAAACAGAAGATTATATAAAAAACTATAGAAAAAAATTAACATATATTTATTAAAAAAATAAAAAAATAAATAAAAAATAAACGACTTACATGGGTCGTCTGCAACCACCAACCACACACCGCAGCTGCCATCTGCACAATAGCAGACCACCTCGTAGCCAAACGCAACCTCAATTCTACACGTCGAAGCCCATCGCTATTCCCACGTCTATCGTCGTCTTGCTCCTTGGTCTGACAGTCAAATTTCTAGGGAACCCTCTCATTGTTTCAACACAAATGTTGTAGTCTACTCTACCGACGCATCCAAACTCTTATACCTCTACCGCTAACCGTCGTTTTCGAGCTATCCGTCATGCTCTCAGCCATCCTACACCCCTCCATCACCCACGAGTCGGTCAAACAAAATAGTCGATAGACTTCTACAACCCCCAATGCCCTGTGCCCCGTGCTTCCTCTATCACCTCTCGCTCAACACAATTTTGATGTCATGCAAAGGTCTTTGCGTTGTGCTACCTTGTCCCGCGCTGCCACACATCATCCGCCAACCAACTTCTGTTTCACCATGGCTCGGTTTTCTGTCTCGCCATCCCTCCCTGGAAACGTCACCTCTCCTCCACAATATTGTCACGCTTTTTAGCCACTTCTTACTAACTCATTACCCTTGCCAATAGATGTTAATCATATATATATATATATATATATATAAATAAAAATATTATTTAAAAAAGGAAAGAAAAAAAAATAGTGGTGAAAACAAGGAATACTAAGGAAAAATTCAATTCAAAGGATTTTTTTCAAGTAGTTAAGTACGGAGTTATAAATTTATAAGGAAAGATGAGTTCAACCAACAAATCAACATTTTGGACTAACTGTCCATTTTGTCTAAAAGAAATTGGATATGCATATATTCAAAAAAGTTGCAAATTAAGTTGTCCAGCATGTGGAAGATTATTTAGTATAGAAGAACATCAAGATAATGAACAGATGAAAATGAAAAGACTAAGGGAAGAACTCACAAAACTACAACAAAAAACGAAGCATCAGAAAAGAAATATAAAGCTCTTGAAGATCAATTTTATAAAGAATCAACAGAAAGTAACAACAAAGTTTGGTGTCTAAGAGACCATAGTCAAAAATTACTTGAAAAAGTCAAGAAGTCCAAAACTACAAACAAAAAATTAGAAGACGAAAAAGAATGTCTTGAGAAGAAATTCAACAAGAATCTATCAGAGAAAGAAGAAAATTTGCGCTTAAAAGACCTTAGTCAAATATTATTAGAACAAGTCAACAATTTAAAAGATGAGAAAGATACTAAGAATAAATCCAACAATCCAGAAAGCGAAGAGCTTTTACATCTAAGGAATCATAACCAAGCCCTTCTTACGCAAATAAAGAAGCTTAAAAGTGACAAGAAGTCATTGAATGACAAGTTAGAACAACTTACTCAAGAAGAAGTATTGAAGTCTCTAGTCGTAACAGTCCAAGTCACAGATAAAGGAACAAATATTGATCCGGTCAATATCACATCTCAAGGAGAGGATAAATCAGTTAAGGTGAAAACATACCCAGAAGTTGTAGTCCAAACAACAAAAACTTCAAGTGAAGATCTCGCAATTAATCAAGCAATTTCTGAACCTGAAAGAAATCAAATGCCCCCAATAAAACAAGAAATCACCATGAACATATTAGGGTAAAATTGAACCGTAAAAACTCCTTATCGACATCTGAATCACAAGAGCAGACAACTAAATCAGTCTACATATTTGAACCATTCAGAACAAATTTATGTTCCAAGGAATACTAAAGTTTGCAAAATCCAATCCTATGACAACAATTCATCACAAATGTCTAGTGATCGGAAGATTCCATAGAAGATTAATCTTGGATGGTCAGACCCATTCTCAGTCCGACAATTTTGCTTATCACTCAGAGGATCATATCGTCTTGTATCAATGAAGATGAAAGTCCTGAGACGAGAAGATATTCGAAACAGGAAAAGGGATCTGGCCCTTTCATTAGTAAGCTTTAAGGACAAAGCTTTTTGAACAGGGGTAATGTTATGAATATAATTCATATAAAAATAATAAATGTAAATATAAATATAATAATAAAAAAATAACTAATAGTTAGTTAGTAATGAAGAGGTATGTCCCTAAGGACATGACCATTGGTGAAGAGGTATCTGCCTAGGGTATTTAAGCATAACCTCACCCTCATTTGTAATCATCTCATCAATTCTTTATATACTATTCAATATATAATTACTTGTCCTACTATGGATGTTTACATCTTCCAAGTGTTTTGAAGATTACTTCTCTGCGTATACGACCTTTGTTCCTTACAGTCGTATCAGAGCATTCCTCTGAATATATGAACTTTGTTTGTTACGCTTTCTTTCTATCATGATGACGGCTACAACCATGTACACTTCTACTTCAATTTTACGTCCATGCTTCTATGATGATGTCATGTCCATCTTGCTATAATGCATCCTACCATACTAGAGATGCTTTCTATTCTCTTCTATAACTAAAAAGAACTAAGTGAAGGAGATTATCTTAGTCATAGTAGAGATCTTTCACTTCCTCCTATAATTTCTTCTTTTATGATTCTTCCACTTCTTTAATAACATGGGCTTCATTTCTTTCCTTACTCTTCTTGTTGTCCTTCTTGAGTTTGGGACAATTCCTTTTAAAGTGTCCATATTCGTTACATTCATAGCATTGTATCTTTGACATATCAATCTTCTTCTTTTTCCAAAGACCAAACTTTCCAAACTTTCTTTTTCTCCTGGCCATGGCAGCATATGCTTGAACTTGTTCATTTGACCCAACATCGCTCTTTGCTTTCAACCTAGTTTCTTCAATCTTACATAATTATCAAAGTTCACTGAATGGAGTGGCTTCCTTCTTTCCATAGATACTCGATACAAAGTTGCCCCATTCATCAGGTAGTGCATTGAGCACAACAGTAGTTCTTGTAGTTGATCTCTTATTTGTGATACCCTCATATGGTATGAGGCTACTCCTTCTTTTGATACCTTCATATTCTATAGTTCGATTCTCAATGATATAACTTTTCCTACAGTGCTTACGGAAAATAGTTCTACCAGCTTATCATATATTTCTTTCGATTTCTCCAACTTTGCTACGTAAGGGATGAGGGAATCCTTGATTGCTTCCATGAGGATTCTTTGAGCCCTTATTTCCCCTTCCATATACTTCAATAGTGCTTGAGCTTCCTCTTGTGATGGTTTTGAGATTGAAACCTTAACATATCCAATAACTTCACTCTCTATGAGGATCAAATCTATCCTCTTCTTCCATGCAAGCAAATTTGATGACCCAACCAATTTATTGCTTTCCTTGCAAAATGAAATCATTTTGATATAGATATAAAGATACTTACTCGTCAAGTGAAGATGCTCCTAGATGATGATATCTTCAGCGTGATGCCTTTTTTATGATGTTGCTTCCTTGATGATCTTCTTCAAGGATGTTTGAGATGTGAGCTTTGCTTCAATGTGAGAGAGATCACCTTGATTACTTTCACGATGATGGCAATGCTTCTTCTTGCTTCCTTTGGATGTAGAAATGTAGAATATGGAGACTTCAAGATGCTTCAAATATCTAGTCCTCCTTTCTTTGAGAGGAGGTAGGGTCCTTGAGGTCTTCTTTACTTAGTAATGATACAATCCTTGAGATGAGTACTCCTCCTTGGTGCTTCTTAGTCTTTCTTAATGATTTCCTTGTGCTCAACCCTTATGTATCCTCCTTCCATGATGTGATCTTCAAGCTGCCTCTTTTTGATGTAGTCAACTTAGCTCTAATACCATGTTGAGAAATCTAGGGGCAACTAAATTAGGTGAATTCTCTTACTTTGAAAACTGCATGTGATATTATTTTACTTGACTTGTAGTACTTCTTATTAACTTCTTCTTTCACTTGATTATTATTGTGTTCTCTATCATCAAACAGCTACCAAACAATGAACATCAAACAGACAAGAGGACACAATATGTAAGTTGCTATCCAAGGCCAAAACCTCTCCTCTTGAGAGGAAACCCCACAAGAATTCTTCTCTTCTTATAGAATCTTCTAATGACGAATTCCAGGACCTAAGACCCTTGACAAAGACCCCTCCAAAAGAAAGTCAACCTTCCTTCTTCATGAGCTTTCCTTACATAGCTTGCAGCAACAACCTTCGACCTTCCAGCAGCAACTTCGACCCCCAACAACTTTCCAACAACTTTGACCTCAAGTAACTTTCCAGCAACTTCTACAATTTCAACTTTCCTAGCAACTCTTTCTATAATTTCAACTTGCCCAACAATTTCTGCAATATCAACTTGCCCAACAACTTCTTCAATATCGACTTGCCCAGCGACTTCTGCAAGAGAGAGAGAGGTCCAAAACTTTGATCTTGCTCTTCTTCTTATCCTTGATTTTCGTCCTTTTTTCAGCTTCTTTCTTGCGGAGATCGACCTTGCTTGTCTTGTGTCCATATGAGGTCAAGTTCCTTCTTATATATAGGCTTTCTAGGGGTACAAATTGCCTCCATGAGGTCGACTTGATCTTTCATGTTGACAAGGCCTTCGAGGGTCTTTTATGACTCAAATAAATTTCTTTTACATAATACAAGATGCCCAAAAGGGATCATACATATATGACAATGACTCTTTTGACTTCATTATCCTATGACAAACCTAGAAGCACTCAATGGGTGCTTAAACTACAAAAAAAAATATCTTCAGCAAGAAACCCATGCATCAAGAATGACAATAATAAATTTATTTTCTCTTAACATCAAATATATAAAGTCATGATTACAATAGATATTCTGAAGACTGAACCTAGTTACATGTTTCAACATACTGAGATGCTGCTCTCAACCTTATGTTGTTGTGTCTTTGCCTCAACCCTTAGGCTCAATTTATAACTTTTCTAAGCTAAGATCAACAGCCAAAATTAGCTCGTCAAGTTAACTGAAAATAAGTACTTAACTTTATTTTACTTTCTTATCTTTAGCTTTCTTTACTTTTACTCAAGTACCAGCCATAAGTTTAGTTTGTTTTACATGCATACCTTAGGCATGTCACATGTCACTCATCCGCATGCATGCAACTCACTTGCACAATCCACATGTCACACGCAATCAACATGCAAGCTCTGCATGTTGCATGCAACTCACATGCAAGCTCCTAAAGAGACAAAACAAGGTCCTTCTAGTCAAGACACATGGCTAAAAGACCTTCCGCAGGTACAAAAGTACCTGCCCAAGCAGCAAAAATCAACAAGAATTGAGCAGAGTTGGAACTTCAGGATTATACCTTAAAGAGGGTGATGAGACATCTTGATTGACTATGTGCATGGCACAGGAACTGTGGTGAAGAGAAGCTGCTTAAGAAGTTTATTTTTAATGTTTCATTATCAATCAAGTTTTTAATAGTTAGTACTGTAGTCTTAAAAGGGGGTGCTAGAGTACAAGGCTTCACAATGTAATAAAGTAACATTATATAAGTGAGTAGTTATAAGGAATTTAGTTTATAAGGTGTAATGTGATCAATAGTTTTCGGTACTATGGTTATTTAGAAAACAGTTAGATCACGCAGGTTATTTAGAAAACAGTTAGATCACGCAGTTGGGTCTTGCAGTTTATCAAAAGAGATCAATGTTATTATACAAGTGCGCTGCATAAATGATGAAATTATTCTAGTGTTATCATTTTTGTGCATATATGTTGTGCTACATGTTCTATTTCACTATAGATTGCATCAAATAATTCTAATGCTTAAGCCCCATGACATGCATATGCAGCATTCATCTCTTTACAGGCTCTAAAATTTTGCATCTGAAAGTGAACTTCAACATGGAAACATAAAGGACAATAGATGAAAAATATCTTGTTCTCTAATTATAAATCACTGGGAATGTAAAACAGGAGATCACATGACATGAAAGGATAAAATCTTGAAAATGGTAAAATTATTAATATTAACATTTTATGACTGACTTCTAGAATAAAGTAGGATAAATTGATGAAAAGAGCCGAATAATAAAAGAAGATATCAGTACAGTTATAGCAGAGGACTACCCGGGTGCTGCAAGATCAATGATTGAATCTGCAAAAGCAAATATTGTGATGCTGAAAACAGCACTGGCCTGGTCAACATCAACATACCAATCAGATATGCATCATACAAACATAAAAGGAAATGGACTTCCTACAAAGTATAAGAACACACCAGGAAAATAACTGAAGATGCCTTCTCAAGCAGTTGTTTCCCTTTGTCTTTGGAATGCTTACTGATTGATTGCTGAGTCAATTAGTATCTATGCTTGACTTACATGAAAAATCGAGCAGAAAAAATTCTAATAAAGTGCAACAATAATGTATTACGAAATTTTGCAACGAAAAATTTTGAATATGCTTTAAAGATTGTTCACCTCATATATTAATCAATCAAGTCCATCTCAAGCAAGAGAGAGCATTAGATGGCCCACACTTTTAACCACTGCAATGTTGGAACCTAGAAGTTCTTTATCTTAGAATATTCAGTATAAATTAGAGACTTTTTTAAAATGATTTAGCAAACTGACCCCAGCTTTGACATCATGGAAAAAAAATACAAATGTGGTTGAAAACAATAATAAAGAGGAACAGTCAAATCAACATGTCAGGATGTCACTAGAAATGTAACAACACATATCAACCACAAACCATAGCAAAGACAGTGTAACGTTATGGACAAGAACACACAACTGGATGAATTGGCTTACATTTTAACTTGAAACAATGCACCTCTAAATGTTTTGGTACTCTACAAAAAGTTGTGTGCCAGCTCTTATACTATGATTTCATGATTAAACTTTAAACAGAGGGGAGACCATAGCAAAGACACAGTTTAACGTTATGGACAAGAACACACAACTGGATGAATTGGCTTACATTTTAATTTGAAACAATGCACCTATAAATGTTTTGGTACTCTATAAAAAATTGTGTGCAAGCTCTTATACTATGATTTCATGATTAAATTTTAAACAGAGAGGAGCAATAACATATCGTAAATATAGACAATACTAAATCGCTATCATACATTTAGGGTCAACATAGCAGATCCTGAATTAAAACAAAGAACGTCCAAAAAATCAAAGATCGTCCTGACTTACATTGTGAATTGTCAACCATATAGCAGTCCCAAACTGCTATACTTTCTTAACCAATAACAGTACTAAAAATCAATTAACTCGAGACTTGCACCATAAATGTGTTTTCAACTTCCATTTTATTATGGCTTTTATATTACTTCTGGTCACATCATGAGCATGAAAAGAAAACACATGCTCAATAATGCATAAAATAAGACAAATAAGATAAGTTTACTAATGTCTAACAAATGACCCCAAAAGTAGGTCAATAGGACTGAAGAAATGTACAATATGTATGAAACCAATATGGGAGTACAGGTGCAGCTACTAGAAAATGTTGAACATAACATAAATAAAGAAAGAAAGAAAATGTAGTGTTGCCATGACATGCATATATAAGACTGGTACAATACAAAATAATCAATAGCCTTCCAAGAAAGAACGAGTGGGATAGGAAGATCTAGCAATGGAGCTAAGGATGTCAAGGGCTCCTGAATCTAATGGTCGATGGCAATGGTGGAGAACCAGGCACTGGCTCACAGTCAGAGTCACCTCGAACCAGCGGTGGGTCTGACTATATGATCCCGATGGGAGATGTAGGAGGGAGGAATATTCCTAGCATTCAAGGTAGAAAGAAAAAGACTCTGAATAGATCTTCAATTGCTCCTATGGAAATGGGAGGTAGTCGGACAAGCAAGGGCCACACTACTCTAGAATTCTCTGGATCTGATCGTTCTGGTGCTCTGAGGACGTTGTGGCTTATAAATTAGGAATTGCATCTATAAATCATATAAAGGCAAAATCTAGCCTAGTGCATGGTTAATATTCCTTATTTAGGATTAAGGTCAACCTTCTTTTGTTTTTTATGCATTTGTAACAGCCAAAGAAATTTATTTCCTAAATTAACCCTCATCTCTATTGAAATACCTTTGTTCCATTGTTGTTGAATATCATCAAAAGACCTTTTCCTTGGCTGCTATATGATATTATGCACCTTCTTATTGCATATCAATCAAACCCTAACTTATAGCAGTCTTATATTTGGTCTAGGCATAGAGTATTTGAACCCCAGTATAGAACATCTAGGCCTTTTTAGGCCCTACCGGTACACTAGGCCATATCAAAGACCCATTTATCCATCATCTTAAGCCATAGCATTTAGAATATCCTTTAGGTGACCTAGCGAAGCCTCCTTTGCGGTTCAACACAACTAAAAAGCAAGAAAAGTATTGTTGAGGTAGACTTTGCACCAAACCTACTAGATTTTGCAACAATAGTACCTTCCTACTTCCACCTACAAATCAACCTTATATCAAAATCCCATTGTGATTTGTTACCTAACATCTACCAAAGAACCAAACCTACCAGCCTTACTCCTAAAGAAGAAGGACCACGAAATCTAGAAATTATGAGGGGCTTATATGATATCACATAAGTGAAACAGACCCCTAACTTTGCCAACAAGTTGGGCTGAAACCAATATGTGTCACATCAAGACTTGCCAAGGAGATGAACCCTCCACACATCTAACCACACATTCAGCAACCACAATGTTGTCATAGGTCACAACATCAATTAGACCAAGGCCTCCCTCATCTTTGGACATGACGCAAGTATACCAAGTAACCATGGCGAGACCATGAGACCCACTATATTTGGTGCATAAATACGAGTGCAAAATCTACTCCAACAGATGAAACCAAATCCTATCAGGGAGTCAACATAACATGTAGTACATATGTGGGGCTTGAAGAATTAAACTCACCACAAACAACTTACCTACGAAGGGGAAATTCTTGCATTACAAAAAACATAGTTAATTTTAGGTATGTTCTATGCTTAGAGCAATTTATTTCAATTTTCACAATTAGCTCAATATCTTTTCCAAATTAGCAATCACATCAGTATAATAGTAAACTGCAGATAGAACATAAACATAAATCGCAGAAGACAAGCCAAGACAAGAGGACACAAGATATCGCACTAGCCAGGGACAAACCCCAATGTGGGGAAACCCTTGATCAATTCTTCTTATATGTTCTTCAATAGTTCAGCAGAGAGAGAGAGAGATAGTACATATATAACAGAAGTCAACACTTTGACTTATCTAAATAAGAGCATAGATCATCTCTAAGAAGATGATACATGAGGTAGTTGAACTCAGTTGAAGAAATGATGCTTCAACTGATTCTCCAAGGTGACTCCCTCACCATGCTGCATCTATCATTGCGTTGCACCTCATCATCACGCTGCACCTCACTGTGTTGCACCGTGCTGCACCCATCATCACTATGCTTCATTAATCATGACTGTACCCATCACTGTATTGCATCATGTACCATTGTTGTCCCATGTACCATTGCTGCACCATGTACCATTGACACTGATCTACACCATGCTGCACCATTACTTTTGTCATGCTGCCACACTGCTTTAGTCATGTTGTCACGCTGCCTTAGCCGCTGGCTATGGCCTTTGGCCTAGCCCAGCAACAAGATAGACTATGATCCCACAGTCTTAAGATACACACAAGGCCGTCATCAACATGTACAATGCTGATTTGTGTGTTATAGGAGCTTCTTCTCATTAACCTAGGGAGGTTTCTCATTGTTGTAGCAGTTCCTTTAGCCAACTCTAAACTGTTGATGAGAACCTCTTGTGACAACGATTAAGATCTCCTCATAAAACATCTGAAGAGACCTCTCCTATCAAACTGAACCAAAACAGGTCAAAGCAATGACACTACACAAGAAACTAATGGAGAAGAATACATACTTCTGCACTTCTATTCATGGGCAGTGTTTTGGTCACTGGTTAGGGCTCCCACTATAACCTACAACAACCCAACAATCATGCCCAAAACACACCTTCAATTATGCGGCCTCCTCTTCTCTCCAAGTTAAGTAACCTCGTTGTTTGAGGAGGCACCTACAACTCCTTGTATAGGGATGTTTGACCCTCAAAACAGTACCTACAAGCTTGCGGCCTAATCACAACAGGAAGGTCCCTCACTCAGCCTGTTTCTAGAGGATATCCCTGCGTTTTCTAGCCCAAAACAGTCCCTATTTATTGCGGCCCTCCAGCAAGGTACTTCAGCCCTCCTTCCAGCACTCAGTCACCTGAAGTTGGCCTCCAAACATCCCTTCAAACCCTCACTGGCCTATCTTTCTTACTGCGGCCCTCAACAGAAGTATTCCCCTCTTCTACAAGCTTCTTTCTTGTACTGTGTTGCACAAATGGACAACGTATTCCTTGACAGTGTATTGGATTAGGGCAGACTGCATCTTCCTTGCTAGGACATCATCTAGGACTGCGTTTAGACTTCAAGCTTAGGCTCCTTTCTTACTGCATCTAGGGCTTCCTCCTCTTAGAGTTCTCTTCCACTAAAACCCAAAACAAGTGGAGAGAAATCAAGAGTGAAGTGTGTGTACAAAGACTATCAAGTCACCTCCTTTTATACTAAAACGTTGAGCACATGTGGGGGTTATTTGGTTGTTGGCCGACCTTGACGAATTGTCCCATAACACAAATAAATTCATATCTTCATGAATATTTATCGGAATCGGATGATGTTTAGATCAATCCTACACCTCCCAATGAGAGGGATCCAAGAAAAATATCAACTGCCATAAATAAGATGACCCACATGGAGTTTGGCCCTAGTTGTCAATTTTAACAAACATAACTTACACTATAATTTATTTTGGAACCAATACTAGATAGCAATTGAAGAGAGGTCAACACAAAATGGAATACAAAAGATATTTCAAAATAAAACCTAGTTGAACAAACTTCCAAGCAACTGGAATCCAAATAGGCATATCATCAAGACCCACTAACCAATAGTCAGTTTTTTGGCCACTAACAATATCCCATGATACCTTATAAAAAACTAGAAGGCAATCCCTATTAGCTAAGGCAGACTCTTAATCAAAAGCAATTGACAAAAGAGAGACATCCGCAAAATGGTTATTAACCATCTCATCTCCCTCAACAGAGAAAAACCTCTAACTTCTAAGTCGACCATTGCATAAAAGCTACCTCCAACAAATATCTAAGAGCATCAACCATCAATATATAAAGATAAGGATCAAATGGACACCCTTGCCTGATAGACTTGTGAAGGTGGATGTGAAGGGACAATACATTATTGACCGAAACAAAAGTTGAGGCACATGAAAACAATGTTTTAATCGTATTGCCCCAAAGGTCAGCTCAGTTGGCCAAAATCAATGCCTCGTGGATCGAGAGGTCACAAGGTCCATTCTCCCCAAAGCCCTTGGGGTTAGGCCTAGCTAATAGGTCGCGGGGCTAGATTCCCTTTGGGGTCAATCAGCCCAAATTTTTCTGTGGACATAGCGCCACCTATTGACCAGGATGTCCATGAACCACAGCCTAACAAAAAAAATGTGTTAATCATATTAACAAATCATGAACAAAACCCAAGGTAGGGCAACATATCGATGATAAATATCCAATAAATACGATCAAAAGTGCTTGTTGATCGAACTCCCTAGCCCACTCCACAACGTCTCAACCTAACAAAATTGTATCCAAAATAAACCATTTCTGCACAAAGCCTGTCTGCTCCCAGTGAACAAATTTTCAAGCCACATTCTGCACTCCCATATCAAATGTCTTGGCCATAATTTTATAGGCAATGCACAATAAAGTTATCTGATGCCACCCACTAATATTATATCTACCTGAATTCTTCGGAATAATCTTGATCAAGCACTAATTAAGTGGCTTCAAAAGAATTTCTACAGAAAATACCTCATTAACATGACTATAAAAATCCTCCCCAATTATATCGCACATCATCTTGTAAAGCTCAAACGGTGGACCATCAATACTTGAGGATTTCCCATTCTACATTGAAGAGAGTAGCAAAACAAATTTCCTTTATGAGTTCTTTTTCCAACCTCTCTTGGTCTCTAACTGAAACCTTATCAGGAACCATTGTGTAGCAAGCACCCCTAGCACCAATATCGAACCTAACAAACGGCAAGTAGAAAAAATCTACCAAAAATGATCATTAAACATACCTGTCATCTCAACTGGATACTCCTCAAACATCTCATCAGCTCGACATAGACCAAGAATCCTATTAGCTACCACCACCTTTTTGGGAAATCAAAAAAGAACATAGATTCCATGTCACCCTTCTAAATCCATAGTAATCAAGCATGAACCCAAGTCCCTCACTCAATATATTGCTCCTTTTCCACCACTATCTAAAGACGAGTTGCATCCTCCCAAACAGTAAGGTTATGCACGTCTTCCTCCAAAACAATATGGACCTTTTCTCACAACTTCCTACCATCAAGAAGCTCTCTCCTATGCTTTCACACAATCATGCAACCCCACCACCTCATAGTTGCCTCCCACCATGACAACTAACCTCTATCCCTGCAAGAATGAGAAAAAAGGTTTTGTTACCCACCATCAGTGGGTGACCCCTATAGGAGAAATTTTCTTCTAGATTTTTCTTAAGCCAGCAGCAACCTAATAGCTTGATGTGCTACTCTTCTCCACTACCTGAGCCGTCCATTATGTGCCATCACTCATCTATTATGATCGTATGTTTGAAGGTGGGTTTTCCAACCCCTATGGTATGATTTTTCATTATGTAATTAGGTGTTTATGATAGTTTTTCTTCAGCACATTTGGACATGGATTAGTGGGGAGATTCAGCGAAAAGAACAAGCTTTGACTTGCATTCTTGTTCCCTTACCTCATCTTGGAGATTAATCTTGGATCCTAGTCCCATGGGATCTCCTCTATGAGTCATTAGCTTTAGGAGTGGCACTACACCCCAATTTTGGTTGTGGTCCCGCTTCCCAACACCATATATCTCACTCCCCTTTGATTACAAACCCTTTTTCGCATTTTCCCATCTGGGTCCACATTTGTCCACTGGGTCTGTTACTGCAAAAACAACCAAGGGTCCTAGAAGAGGTTCCTATAGAGAAACTACCAAGTCAAGTGGCAACAATGGAGTAATAGCCCACTATCACCTCGGCTAAATCTCCCTGCTCTTTACGGACTTTCACTGATGGGTGGAGCCCCGGTATTAGGGAAATCACTAGGAGAAATATATCAACGGTGTGAAGGTAGTGATTCTAAGAGCAAATTGAACGAAAAAACTCTAATGATAGGATTGTTTGCTTTAGAAGCAAGATGAATGGCTCTCCAAGAAGGGTTAGGGGGAGAACTAGACCTAGGTTTGAGGGGCATTTCTTGATGTGAGGTATCCTAAACCAAATAATCCTAGAAGAATAGATATTCCAAGCAATCCTTGTGAAATTGGAGTGAAAGGGTTGTGGGACCACAAAGAATCCCTAGTGGACCCAAATGAGGTCAACGGTTTGGGATGAAATTTCAAACAAAGGGGCCTTGACCAAGTAAGGGAGAAGAAAAGGATCATGGAGATGAAACTTGAATTTAATTTTCAATACAATGAACATTGAAGAAGCCACTAACCAAAAGGAAACCTATGGAGAATGGTTTAAGAGCTAGGGCTTGGCAAAACTAGAGATTCCACCATCAGAATGGCTTCAAAATTGGAGAACCTCTCAAGGACATACCAGCACAGCGCTAGACCTAATTTCCCCAATTTTGGATGCCTACAGTGTTGAAATTTCTAAGTCTGACACGTTAGAAATCCCAACTACATTATCTGGTTTATTTCACCTACTTGTTTATTCCATTAACAAGTTATTTATACATATAATATTGAAAATAAACACAAATGCAACCTTAACTCATATATAGATCATCAACTAAAATATTGGAACAAACACACAAGGGACACCATTATTTTTGGACAATCGTCCCCAGAAAAACCCAATGTGGGAAAATCAGTGCAGCAGTTCTGAGGGTTTTATTATTATGCAGATTTCTTGAGTACAACTAGGGTGTCGAACTGGCTCACCCAATAGAGATTGTTACACAGCAGTAATACCTCTTCTCGGAGACAGATATTCAGCAAGTCTACCCCACGAAAATCCTTCCAACGCTTCTCCAAGGCTCTGCATCAACCCTGCTAGCCACAGTGTCACTCCTAAACCCTCTGCGTCACCCACGCAAGCCCCACAGCCTCTGCGCAATCTCTAGCTGCCTCTGTGCGCCTCTTGTCGCCTCTGCGTAGCCTTGGTTGCCTCTGCATAGCCTCTCTGTCGCTGCCCTAACCCTTAGGCACTAGCTTTGCCTCTCTGCTATGTACTCATTGCCCCTCACTGCAACTCAGATCACTTATTCGAATTTTCTCAGCAAACCCCGCTCCAGAAAATCGAATTGACTGATCAATCTTGATGTGTCTCCAACTGACCCTCAAGCCTCCTCTTATACTTTTCCAATTGAGTCTTCAACGGCCGAGATTAAGTCCCTAATCAACAGCGAAGATTAGATTTGGCTTGATCCATGTCATTTAGGACATTCTCACCCAGTTTTATATATATACCCATTAATATTTTACTTTTCCTAAGTTTAGACTTAGGAACCCCATTAAAAATATTAATTATTTTAATATCTCTCCAACCAGGTGGAATTTCCCCAAACCATTTCTGGGTCTTGGAGATCTTATGTGCCTTAGCTTCTCCGCCAATATTCATGGCTAGAACACATCTGATGCTACCACAAATCAACACTCCCTCTTAGCGAGGAATGTGCTCTGGTAATGCTCCACCACTGAACATCATACTGATCTTTTCGCACCAGTACCTGTGTTGATGCTTGGCCTGCTGCTCAACATCCACTACACTGCTGCTTCTTGTACTGTTGCCCATGGCTCTGCCACTGCCACTGCTAACTGTTGCACTACAACTCAGTTACCAAGAAGTAAGTAACTGATCTACCCAAATTCTGACATTCTTGTCAGTCCAGAAGCCTCATGATGTTGAAGCTACATCTGTTGCTATCGTGTGCTCCCTCTACTGCCTTTGCATTGTTGTAACCACCTTTGTGCCTCTCGCACTGCTGCAAACACCTTTGTGCCTCTCGCATTGCTGCAACCACCTTTGTGCCTCTCGCACTGCTACAACTCCCACTGCACTGCTACAAACCTCGGCACCCTAGCACTCGCTTGTCGCTCCATCGCATCTTGCTTCTACCTAACATTCGTCATCCTGCTACTTCCGTTAAGGGCTCCCATAGCTGGATATGATCCAAGAGTTTAGGTATCTCAAAGATCCTGCCCTCCTTTTGTAGTCTTCTCGACTACAGTTCTATGTCTCCCCACCTCTTCTCTAGAGGTGCATGAGCACTCATGGCACAGTCGTCATCAGTCTCGACATCATTCTCCACCTTAGCTAGAGCTTCCTTGGAGTCAAAAGCCTGTCCCTTGTTCTTCTTCCTGGGACACTAGGATACATAATGACCCAGCTCCCCACAATGGAAGCACTTCACCATGGAGATATCCTTCTTCTTACTCTTCCCCTGTTGTCCCCCAGATGCTAGGGCCGCATCCTCCTCCTCTTTCTTGATTCGACCTCCTTTGCCACTACTCCCCGCCTTGGTCAACAGTCTGATCTCTTCTTCGCGAAGAGCTGCCCACATCTCTTCCCATCCTAGAAGATTAGCTCTGCCTAAAATGGTTCGGACAAATGTCTCCCACTCCTCGGAGACTGCATTCAAGGAAGTCCTCACCATGAACTCCTGAACCGGCGTGGCCCCTATGGAAGTAAGTTAGTCACGAATCTCTTGCAATCTAAGGAGGAACGGATCTATCTGCTCCCCCTTCTGCATCTGATACGACCGCAGATGATTCTCCAATAGCATCTTCCTCTGCACGGAAGTGCCATGATACAATGTCATCAAAGTATCCCACATCTCCTTTGTCGTGTTCTTCTTGGCAATATGTGGTACGACATGATCCTTGACCCCATCAAGGATTATCCACTTTACCTTTGCCATTGCATCCTCGTACCACTCATTATTCGCTGGGTCGACTAGGATAGCCACAGTTCTCAAGGCGAAGCCCTTGATGCGATGTCTATCCAGGACTGCCAGGATCCTAACCTTCCAAATGACAAAGTTGGAAGCCCCATCCAACCTGTCCTGATCCCTCAGCGCGTTCACTGCCATCTCCGCTCTTCTTCTGGACTCCCTTTGAGATTCGACTTCCCTCCTGGAAATCTCCTTCTAACTCTTGATTTCCCTGCTAGAAATCTTCCCGCCAACTGTCAAACCACTCCTCTCCAACCCTTTTTTCAACTGCAACTTAGATCTAGATTTCTTGGCTAGAAATTCGTAAAGGCAGCGACTCCCTCTACCTTGGTTTTGTCCCGTTACATAATATTCTGCTTCGACAGCAACAGCACCCCACCAACTACCCAATCCACAATCTGCCCACAGCTCCCTAGGCCCCAACAACTGAAGAAACTAGGTCTTCCAGCTCTGAGCAATCTCGGCAAGGCTGAATCGCTCCTCTGGCCAACTGTGTCAATGCTACCTGGCTGAGTAGGATGACGTGGCTCTTCGTGAGCCTCTTCTACCTCTCTTTGCCTCTGCGTTGGCCTCTCTCTAGCTCGAAATGATGACACAGGCCCTCTGCGTCACTCTTTTGTTGCCTTCTACTTAAGAGCAGCTTTGTCTCTCGAGACAGCTGCTACAGCTGCAAATGTTTCCAATTACACTAGTGCCTTCAGTCCTTCTATGAACTACAATGCTTTGATACCATGTTGAAATTTTTAAGCCTGACACGTTAGAAATCCCTACTACATTATCTGGTTTATTTCACCTACTTGTTTATTCCATTAACAAGTTATTTATACATATAAATACTGAAAATAAACACAAATGCAACCTTAACTCATATACAGATCATCAACTGAAATACTGGAACAAACACACAAGGGACACCGTTATTTTTGGACAATCGTCCCCGGAAAAACCCAATGCAGGAAAACTGGTACAGCAATTCTGAGGGTTTTATTATTATGCAGATTTCTTGAGTACAACTAGGGTGTCGAACTGGCTCACCCAACAGAGGTTGTTACACAACAGTAATACCTCTTCTCGAAGACAGATATTCAACGAGTCTGCCCCACGAAAATCCTTCCAACGGTTCTCTAAGGCTCTGTGTCAACCCTGTTAGCCACAATGTCACTCCTAAAGCCTCTGCATCAACCTTCTGCCTCTCTAGGTCAGCTCTTTGGCCTTCTGCGTCACCCACGCAAGCCCCACAGCCTCTACGCAATCTCTAGTTGACTCTGTGTGGCTCTTGCTACCTTTGTGTAGCTCTAGTTGCCTCTACGTAGCCTCTCTGTCACTGCGCTGATCCTCAGGCACTATCTCTGCCTCTCTGTTATGTACTCACTGCCCCTAGTTGTAACTCAAATCACTTGTTCGAATTTTCTCAGCAAACCCCGCTCCAGAAAATCGAACTGACTGATCAATCTTGCTGTGCCTCCAACTGACCCTCAAGCCTCCTCTTATATTTTTCCAGTTGAGTCTCCAACGGCCAAGATTAAGTCCCTAATCAACGGCTAAATTAGATTTGGCT
This sequence comes from Pinus taeda, assembly GCA_000404065.3. Classification (NCBI taxonomy): domain Eukaryota; kingdom Viridiplantae; phylum Streptophyta; class Pinopsida; order Pinales; family Pinaceae; genus Pinus; species Pinus taeda. The sequence continues at coordinate 256,997 of APFE031298721.1, read as the reverse complement.
TTATCCATGTCATTTAGAACATTCTCACCCAGTTTTATATTAATACCCATTAATATTTTACTTTTCCTAAGTTTAGACTTAGGAACCCCATTAAAAATATTAATTACTTTAATATTTCTCCAACCGACTGGAATTTCCCCAAACCATTTCTGGGTCTTGAGGATCTTATGTGCCTTAGCCTCTCCACCAATTTTCATGGCTAGAACACATCCGATGCTACCACAAATCAACATACAGTGGATTTCGTGTCATGCCCTAAGAAGCCTACTAGGGTTAGGGCTTAGAAAAGAGAAAAAGGAGATGAGAAAAATATTTTTTTTGTGATCACCTAGGACTAGACCAGTGCCTAGCCTATTGGGAGAATGGAGTCAATGAGATTCAACGTTTAGAGATCCTTATACTCAATCAAGGTGTTCCCCAACAACTTCGCATGGCCATAGAGGGAGCAACTAGTTTACAAAGAAAATTTATGCTTCTTTGATGTTGCAATTGATGACTTATCAAGGCAATTATGAATAATCATATACCCCTATGACATTTATGCATGAACATATGAAAAACCCTCAGAAAGACAAGATCAACAAATTCGCATTTCATTAAGGCAATTACACCAGCTTCATGAGCGAAAAGTCTTCATATATTATACAAGTGACAAACATGAGAAATAGATCATGCAAAAGACACTTACAAGTATAGCGAAATCTTTCAATCATCAATAGAGAAAATCGAAGCTCCAAGATAAAAGATAAGCTTTTCCAAACATCGAAATGCATCAAGATTTCAATTTTCCCATCAATAGGTCTAGCGAAATTCTCAAGAAGAGATAATGATCCAAATCCAAGTGTTGATCAAATGAAATGATCAACACATCAATATATATCCTCCCTAAGTGATTCGATTTGCCTAATAATGCCCCAACTAGTAAAAAAATGTGCAAAAGTAGCATTGCTTGGTGACAAGCCCACCAAGGTAGCTCCATAATAAAAAAATAAGCCTTTCAAGAGGGCAAAACGATAGATACAATAGGTCTAGCGAAATTCTCAAAAAGAGATAATAATCCAAATCCAAGTGATGATAAAATGAAATGATCATCACGTCAATATATATCCTCCCTAAGGGGTTCGATTTGTCTAATAAGGCCTAATAATGCCCCAGCTAGTAAAAAAATGTGCAGAAGTAACATTGCCTGGTGACAAGCCCACCAAGACAGCTCCATAATAAAAAAATAAGCCTCTCAAGACGGAAAAACGATAGATACAACAGATCAAAGGGCCATTAAAGAGGCCTAGTCGAGTCTAATGTGTGCCAAGATGAATGAGCTCCAAACATAGTGATAAAGGGGGTGGCCCCTTGATATCCAAGCAAATGACCTGAAACATTCTCATTGGTCTCCAAATGGATCGAATATGCATGTATCCCATCTGCAAGGGTTGAAAGAATGATGCAAGCTATCCCATTGTCTCCCATGGTGAGACACATCCTCATCTAGGGCCTAGATCAGTTGCCAAGTGTGTGGTGCAAGAGTGTAGTCGGTTGGGCAAGGTGGTGCATCATTATCGTCAAATAGGTGGAACACAAGCAAGCAATGAGTAAAACTAAAGGATCCCATGAAGTAGCAATTTGCTCTTTGATATATTGGAGGCCCATCGCTCTCAACGTTGACCCTACAAATGCCAATATGACCCTCTAGAGGGCTTGGAACCCATATAGGGAGACCAAACCCAAGATGAAGACCCACCAGCAATCTTGTATAAGATCCAATGTGTCTCCTCACCTTCCAATACAAACAAACATTAGTGTGATTGAGTGAATGAGCTTACAAATCATGGATCCAATGTGTCTCCTCACCTTCCAATACAAACAAACATTAGTGCGATTGAGTGAATGAGCTTACAAATCATGGATCCAAGTGGAAACTTCATAATGGCATGCCCTTCCATAGTGGGCTTTAGGACATGCAAGTGTCTCCAAGTTCAAGAAGAAAGTTAACCAAGGACCCTATTATAGGTGGTTTCAGCCTCTAAGGGGGGGGCATGTCCATGGTATATCCATCAAATGGCAGGTGGCATGTGATATAATGATGAAACAAAATAGGACATCAGGGGAAGGCTCTAAGCCACATGTCAGAGTACAAGGGTAGTTATGATCGAGGAAGCCCACCCTTGGGTGTATGAATGTAGGAGGGAGCAATCGTGGTACATGAGTTACCCCGACCTTTGTTTTTCCACCCTTCTTCAAATGATTTTTCTTGATATTGATTTTTCTTTTATAACTGCTCAGGGTCCAAGGGATGAGAGCATGATGTGTAAGATGTAACAGTGAGTACAACCTTAATGTGGGCCAATTCATCAACCACTACGAGTTGGGACAATCACGGGTTGATTAATGATGAAAGCGGCCACTAGAAGGGGTCCTAGGAACTAGGTTGATGGCTATAATGATATGGGTAGAGCTCGAGTTGGCTTTTGCTCACGTGCTAAATTTTTATGTCTCGGCCATCTTTTGCATTTTGTGGTACATTTCCTGTTGAGTGGCCAAATTATGCTTTTCTTTTCTTGTTAGCTACATCGACCTTCGGAGTATCGTTCTAGACACAACCCAAGGTGTGGACAAGGGGAGGGGGAGGCTAACTCCTTGTGGACCCAATGGACAAATGTGGACCCGGATGGGAAATATGGTGAATGGGGTTATCATGAGCAGAGGTGATGTATATGGTGTCGAGAAGAGGAACTACGCAACCAAAATCAGGGTTTCCCATATAGTGCCACCCCTAAAGCTAGTAGCAAATAAAGGAGATCCCACGAGACTAGGATACAAGGTTAGCCATCAAATTGGACAGAGGAGACAAGAGTACAAACCAAGCCCACTCTTTTTGCCGAATCCGCCCACTAATCCATGACCACATGTGTCCATGGTAAGTAAACAAAAATACCCAACTACACAAAGAAAAGCCATATCTTCGAGGTTGGAAGTCCCACTTTCAAATATACGATCATAACAGATGGACAAGGAAGCATATGGCTGGCTCATGTGGTGGAGATAGTGGCAAATCGGCGCTATCTGGTGGCTGCAAGGGGTTGTTGGCTCTAGACTGAGGACCATCTAGGAGAAAAAATTTCTCCTATGGTTATCACCTACAGGTGGTGGGTAACATCTGGCTACAAGAGTGCACAAATGTACGCGAATGGGGAGGTCATGAAAACACCAGCAATCTCTTGGGACCACAGACCTGTTACCTACACATATCAAAGACCAAGCACACGGTGTAGCATATTTTTGCGGCATCTCATGATCACCCATACTTATATTAGGCCATAAAAATCAACAAAAAATAAAATTTTATTCTAAATGCAACTTAATCTAAATGCAGCTATTCTAGCGTGATAATATCAGATGATGTTAGTTCTAATGAGAAAGATCAGTATGCAATGCATCCTACCCTAACATGCATATGATACAAGGTCAAGTATCAAGAAAAGGGATGATACGACTTAAATTGACAGGTTGTGGCCAATATTCATCGTCAAGTTTAACAATGTAATAGTAATCCTCACAAACCTTCCCATGAATCTTGACAGGTATATGGTTTTTATCAACCAACACCACATCCCCAATCTTGTATTCCTTTTTGGGCTTCCATTTCTTATTTTGCTTGTGATTGGGCCTCTTAAGGATACGAACTTCTTGCGAAGGAAGAATAAGGGATGGTTTTTGAGTCTCAAGGATCTTATAATAAGGGATTTCCCCAAGTTTTACCACATAAGTAGGGTACATAGGTTTTGTTGTAGCAACTACAACCACCCTCCAAAATTTTTCCTTAGCTCTGTTTTGGAGCCTCCCTACCAACCTTTCACAGCACCTTGTCTTGCTTCGTCAAATACACAAGCTTCAGTGTTTTTCTTGCACAAAGACATCTTGTTGATCAAAACTTGATGCATTCCCCTCACAGGTTGATCACCCAGACTTGGTCCAGATGCAGGCTGAGTAGCTCCCCCAAGAAATTACACAATTCTAGAGGGCAACCAACCTTCCCTCTAGAAATTATGCAATTCTAGAGGGCAGCCTCCTGGGCTCCAGAATTGTGCAATCCTGCCAGTAAACTGTGCAATCCTTCCTAGCAGACCTGCTCAACCCAGGAATTGCACAATCCTGGGCAGCAGTGAGTTGCTCTGCCCAGAAATTGCGCAAATCTCCTGGGCAGCCAGCCCAGCTCCCGTCCAGAAATGCGCATTTTCCCCCAGCAGTTGAGCAACCTCGCGCATGAGCAGTTGGGTTGACCAATACCACCTGGGACCAAGGAAACTTGACTTGCATGCATGACTTGATTTTTCCACGAATAGCAAAAGGAAACATGCAAAAAGCATCGCATGATTTAGGGAGTTATTTTTAGTAGCTGGAAGTTACATGCAAAATTGTTTTAGAACCTTTCCTCCAAGTGTCATTTTTTCCTAGATTTGTGGCATGCGCATCATGAGCTTCAAACTTATTTATTCGACGCATCAAAGCTCATTCTTTCACATCGATCTTGGAGCTTTGACATCCCACAACACATCCAGGACTCTTCGACACATTCGACTCAGCTATTCACAAGTAAGTGGTCTCAACTTGTCTTTTTCAACATTTCTGTCGCATTTGTGTTTTCGCTTGTGTGACTGTTGTTTGCTTGATTTCTTTGAACGTTTGTTGTTGTTTACATGCATACTAGATTTTACTAGCATTTTTTCAGTTTTCGTTGCTATTTCACTGTTGTCGCATGCATGAAACTGTTTTGCATGAACAGTCGTCAATTCGGCGACTCGCTCCACCCACATGCATGTTGATCTGTTCATTGAATCGTTCATTCGATTTTTGCATGCACGATCAATCACTTATGTTTTCACTTAGTGTCGCAATGCATTCACTTTCAGATTTGCTTTCAGTTGCCCGTCAGTGGGTCTGGGCAACGTTGGCCCAGACTCTGCCTCACCCAGACAGCATTGCGCAATCCGGGGAAGGAATGCTTTGTCTTCCTCTACAGAAATGCGCATTTCTACCTAGGCATTGTCCTCCAGGACTGCTTTGCGCATTTCTAAGGGATAGTGACTGCTGGCCCATAAAATTACACAATGCAGTCCCTGAGCCTGCAGTCATTTCCAGTTGGAATTGTGCATTGCGCAATCTCAACAATCAACAGTCAACCTGGATTGTGCATTGCGCAAATCCAACAACGAGCCATGCCTCCCAGACAACCCAAACTGCCCTTTACACGTTCTGGCAGCCAGTAACCTAGCCTCCCAAAAGAAATTGCGCAATCTTTGACTATCATTCCCCAGGCATGTGTTTTGTCATTCCCCGAATTTGCTTTGGTTTTCACTGACAGATTTCTTGCCATGCATGTCGCTTTGTCTCCAGATCTTTCAGGTGTTCATCCACCTCTTAGCAGTACAGGACCAATGGCCTCCAAGAGAGCAGGATCAAAAGACACTGACAGAAGTGCAACTGCAGCAACAGTTTAGCATGTGTCCACATGTCTACCAATCTATGAAGATACCAAGTTGTTTCTAGACAAGGACATCAAGCTGAAATGGAAAGAGGTCAATGAAGCATTTGCAGGCACTTTTGGGGAAGACCTCAAAGATCGTCAAGTGTATGTGAACATTCACAAGTCCGGCTTGTACCGTATTGCATGCAGATACCCTGGGTTCCTATGCGCAGACATGCTACACTGGATCGTCTCGCACACTGATCCCGAGACGATGACTCTGAGCAGTGTCAGCTGGACGAAGCTTTCCACCTTTTGGGCACATGATTATGATGAGATGTATTAGATGTCGAAGCCCGTGACTATCATGGAGACTCCTTTCAGCTTACCCAGCAGCACTGCCAACTCAAGAGACATTCTGAAGAACTAGGTAAAGGAGTCGACTAGATTCAGGATGACACCCAACCAGATCTATAAGACAAAGATACTGCGGAAGGCGTATCAATACTTGGTCATATTTGCATGTCGACTATGTGGCCAAGAAAGCACGGAAACCTTCCCACGGAGTTGGGTGATCGCGCTGGACCAACTGGCCAAAGAGGGTAAATCATGTAACTGGTCTGGCATGTTGCCTCATCAGCTGAAGGAATAGGTAACGAAGGCTCGGCAGTCACAGGAGGTATGCAAGTTGAGATCTACATGTCTGCCTACATCCTAGATGCAATCTGTGCCCGACAAGAGTTCCCAGGCTTGGAATGGGCATGGTCACCTACGGAGACTGTTGTGAACACATATTGTAATTTGTTATCCGAATGCAGCTTCAAAGGAGTAATCACACAGCTGTCCGATTATTTTGTCACCCCAGTTTACAAGATGATATTCGAACAAGATCCACCCTGCATGTCGAAGGAAGCAATGGAGGCACTGATAGACATTACTGATTGGTATGCGTCACCGTCTGGCACCTTCATACGAATGTTTAGCGTGGAGAAGCCTCTGCATATACTACCAAAGTTTGCCTTGGACATACTCGTCATGCAGGAAATAGCATATCACATCTCAGTAGGATTGACAACTAGACTACACCAGAAGAAGAAGGCACCTTAGCCCACTCTTCCATTGCAGATTGGGTTATACGAGATTCAAAGTTTCAAACAAGCAGATGTCGAAGCAGAACAGATGAAGAAGTATCCATTCGACCTCCGAAGTTACAATCCGTATGACCCACATTGTCTTGTGAAGGATCACTGCACGAGAGTACAATTCAACTAGATCCACGGGGCATGTCATTGGGCAGAGGAGGACCCATGGAGATATTGTTACAACTCAATGAACCAGACAGCTTCGCTATGGAGTGGTTAGCGAAGCAACGTAAGCAGCATCCCGAAGAGCACCAGCACCAGAAGCAGCAATAGCAGCAGAGGCAAGCATACTAGTGCACGACAAGGGCAAGAGGAAGATTGTCGATCGCATGGAGGAAGAGCAAAGCTACAAGTTCTGAGCAGATCCATTGGTAGAGAAAGCAGCTATGGCTATAGAGGCGAAGAGGCAACAGCACGACAAGCGAATCACACAACGGCAAAGGGAGAAGAGAAGAATGGAGGAAGCAGAGAAGGAGTTGCATGAGCTGAAGGAGCAACTTCGAAAGGAACAAGAGTTACGCAAGCAGGAGAGGGAAGCACAACAGCAAAAGGTACAACAGGGGGGCGCAGCATGTGCAATTAGATGAAACAGCACCCATACAGGGAGTGGATTCATCAGAACAACTAGCATCAGGTATACAGGGTGAACCATCGTAGGAGCAGGACTTCGCTCGTGAGATAGAGAAAGCACTTCAACAGCTAGATACGGAAATTGGAACAAGACATCGACCTTATGCCTCACCACCAAGAGGTTGACTTACCTGCTTCGCCGCATCCAGATGATGAGCAAGTCTCAAGCGACCAAGGAGGCACTAAGATCCTCGAAGATCAGCCGGAAGGAGCAATGCACAAGATCTCATTCGACGAGTCTCAACATAGAGTTGTACAGTCCCGTACAGTGTCGACTGTGGATGATCATACCTCTCCTGCGCAAGTTGAGTAACGAGTGATCGTGTTTGACATGCACAAACATCCAGCAGCCTTGGCCGATGCAACCAGAGTGTATGTCGAAGCCACTAGCTCAAGTGTTCGCTTTCTAATAGCTGAGAATGAGCGAATGGCTAAGGAACTACAGATGGCCAAGCAAGGAGGAGAGTTGGTGACAGCGTCCACCCGGGCTGAACTGAAGAAGGCAATACTAGATGAAGTATTGTCCCTTGACATAGTTATGTGAGCGTTGTATTGCAAGTTTGGCACCATGCATAAGGCAGTCGTCCATCTCAACAGATGGCGGCAACGATGTGCTAAAAGAGCATGTATCTTGACGAACTTGCATGCCATTGTTGATTACATGCAAACATGGACGATGAGATACAACGGAGCCCCGCTTCACTTGCCTAAGATGATGAAGGCTAGTGCGGTCGAGTTGAAGGCACGTAGCAGGAGTCAGATCCAGAACTATGAAGAGGTCCCGCAGCTCATCACTAGTATACAGGCTTCCCATGCACATGTGTTCAAGAGTATGGATGTTGTGGTGCGCGCACATGCGATCGCATCTATTTGGACTCTCACCCAAGCGAAGACAAAGGCACAGGTCCAGCTAGAGCTTGACTAGTACTTCGATGAGTTGATGCGCATTGCCACCAACCCAAACTTGCCCATCAGTGTAGACATCATGCACAAGTACATTATTGGTCCGGCCGCATTGAAGACAATGATGCGCATGATTTCAGATGAATTGGACAGAGGAGCCCGAGCAGTGTACCCGAATGCTATGAAGGCAAGAGTCAAGTTCCAAAAAGCTGTCACCTTGGAGCAGACAGACACCATTGCGGACTACCGATCTTGGCATCAGTATGTTACTGTTGATTAGCGCGAGGATTTTGGGGAGTTGGACTTCCATGGTTGTCTAAGTCATAGTGATGTCTAGCATGGCTTGCTCAAGCCATTTCTCTCACATGGGTACAAGTGCATTGCAATGTAACGTCATGTCAAGTGTAATTCAAGTATCGATAGTTGGATGTAACAGTGATAGAGTAGATGAAGAGTCATGAGGGTAGATGAACAGTCACAAAGGGGAATGTCAAGGGTCACCCCACCTTTTGCTATAAATAGCCCCTCATAACTCATTGTATAGGATTTTGGTCAGACAAGCTTTCAATAAGACTATCTTGGAGAGAGCTTGGACAGTATTCTAACGAGCCTTGGCTTCTCCACTACACAGAGCTAGTACATCTCTTTGGAGGATCAGGCAGTTGTGGTTGTAACGTTCCGCTATCGGAACTAGTGGTTGGACATGGATGTATTGTATGACTGGAACTTACACTTCTTAATATAACAAGAGCTAGCACGTTTCATGCATATGTTGTACTGTATTCTATGCTATTTGGTTTACTCTAAATGATATATGTATTGGTTTGCTTACATATCTGTGTATTTATGTATGAATCTTTCTTAAATGTCTTATTGGTTTAACCATCACTTTGGATTGCTTGCTAACTTGCCTTCCATGTTGTGATGTATCTTGCTCGTGTGTTCCCTTCTTAACTGCGTGCTATCACAGGCTTCTAAGGGGCGCACTCATCTCAACCCTCGTGTGTTAGAACTTAGAACCTCTCATGCACCTTCCTTGGCTCGTTGCAATTGTCACACCCTTGCTACCAACAGAGTTATCATTCTTTCCTCTGTGCCAAATCGCGGTCAAGGCATTACCATACGACCCACTACTGGGATTCCTACACCAAACGGTCTGAGGTCTAATTGGGGCTTTTTACTGAGGAGATCCCCTGACATGGTGTCATAAAATAATTCCATTTGGAGTTGACCACCCATAATAGCACCCTATTTCCTAGACAATAACATTCCCCACACATCAGGAATATATATGACTATGACATCCATGAGCAGTGATATATTGAGATTCATAACTAAAGAGACCTTTAGCTCCTTTTTGACGCCTTCTACTTCGACGAGTTGGGAGTTGAAACCATAGACCGCCTTATACCTTCAGGTAATCTAAGATTTAGTTGCTTCATGACTTTTAATGGCATGATATTTGCAGAAGCCCCTAAATCCACATGCAATTATGCAAGAGGAGGTCATTGATAGCTAAGGTTACCAAGAATGGCTCATGTCCCGAGTTTGAATTGGAAAGGTGAATGTTTTGCAATGTTATTGGTGTATCTTCTTCTTCTTCAAACCGAAAGGATTTCATGGCTTGCCATCGCTGTCATGGGAGCTTCAAAATTTCCTTTAAGGGGACTTGCACAGTAATCTTTCCTATGGCAGTACCTAGATGAACATCAAGCACGACTTCCTTACCCTTGGACTTGTTTTTGGGCTTTCCCCTTAGAGGATTCTTTTTGGAATTATCTTTCTTAAGGGGATCCTTAATAGGAGTTTCTTTATGAAGAGGTTCCTTGGGAAGGGATTGCTTAGGAGAAGACTCTTTCTTGTTGGGTTCCTTTGAGGTTGTGGATGGGTCTTTATCATTCTTTCTTGAATATTGAATCCCTTTAAATCTCCCACTATCATCAGCACTAAGGATTGGCTCATGATTTTCTTCTTTGATGGTTACTTCACTAATGGGATGATGAATGTATTGTTGATTTATGATAGCATCGAATGTGCTCTAAGTCTCAAATTTTGCAAGGAGGCTTAGGCACATGTATTCCAAAAAACCCAAAAATCGTTTTGGGAAATTCCGCCCAGAAACAGTTGTATTAAAATAATTAATTATTTTTAATGGGACCCCAAGTCTAAACTCAGGAAATAAAATAATTAAAGGGTATAAATATAAACCGTGGGAGTAACTTCTAGAAGAAGACGAGGATCAAGCAGAAATGATCTAATCTGGCTCGTTGAAGGTCAATGAGGAGATTATTTAGGGAGGCTTGAGGGTCACTTGGAAGACACATCGAGATAGTTCAGAAGATCGAATTTCTGAAGCGGAGCAACTGCCAAAGAGAGATTCAAAGTGAGTTTTTGCAGTGAGGGGCAGGGATAGTATCCGAAGGGAAATCTTTCCCAGTCAAAGAATCCGCATCAAAGAAGGCAAAGGGAGATCCAGCAATGGTAGCACTGAGCCAGAGGGGTTGACGCAGAGGCACAGAAGCCAAGAGGGAGTCTGAAATTTACAGAGGGAATTCGAGTTTCAAAAGATGGGAACCGGGGTGTGAGACTAGGAGGAAAAAATCGAATCACCTGGGAAGCAAATCGACCATCCAGAGGATTGACATTGTCCCTAATGAGCTTGATGTTGGGCTGACGCTGACACAGCATAGAGGCAGCCAAAAAAGTTGGGGGCAATCTTTTTCGAACTGGATCAGCCAGGATTTCCAATGATAGTGTGAGGTAATCTCACAAATCTCTCTGTCAAGCTTATTCTTTGTAACTGGATTGTTGGGAAAGCTTCCAAAGATGTATTCAGATTTTACTACTACATAATAATAAAAACCTCATATATGTTGCACCGGTTTTCCCACATTGGGTTTTTCCGGGAACATTTGTCCAAAAATAACGGTGTTATTGTGTTGTATTTTCTTTCTTGCTCAGTCTATTGTTTTCGCGTATAAATTAATTATGTGAAGGTTGCAGTGAATGTATTTCAATATTTGTCCTAGGCTAAGTTGCACGAAACGGGGAAACGCGGAAGCGAAACGAAACAGGGAAGCGAAATGAAACGCGACCCCCCCAAATTTTGGAAACGGGGAAACGCGAATATATATAATAATATAATATATATATATATATATATATATATATATATATATATATATATATTAAAAACATTTAAGATTATTATATATTATATGTGGAATCATAAAGCATTAATGATACATTTTACTAAACATTTTAACATAAGATTAAATTACATCACATTTACTCATGAGTCATCACATATAAGAAAATAAAAATATAGGAACTGGAAAATCCAAAATCAGCCTTTATTTATATTATTATATGAGGCTGCAAGTGTGATGAGAGAATGAGAGACACTGCTCTTTTATAACTTTAGAAATGGTTTCTAGAACAGCTTAGAAACCCTAAAAAAATTTAAAAACTAATTAGAAAAAAAAAAAAAAAAAAATTAAAAACAAGTCATTTTTTTGGGGAAACGGGGCCCGTACAGCCTGGAAACGCGTTTCCGGCCGTACGGGCACGTTTCCATTTCGGGAAACGTACCCGTACGGCCGGAAACGCGTTTCCAGGCCGTACGGTATGCCGAAACGCGTTTCCGTTTCGTTTCCGGGCAGAAACGCCCTCTGTACCTGCGTTTCCTGCAACTTAGGTCCTAGGGAACTGCAAATAACTTGTTCATGTAAATCTAACAAGTAGGAGAAATATCATCAGTTGTCGCAGTAGGGATTCCAATTTAGGAATTTTCACATGGTATCAGAGGTGCAGGTGGAACAAGAAGAGCAGTGCCAGAGAACCCAATGCCGAGCAAAATAGGGAGATCAAAAAGTTGCAGGAGGCAGCAGTTCGAAACCCCAAAGGGTTTGCGCAGTCCTAGCCGGAGGGCGGATTTTTGAGGCAATCTCTCTCTGAGTGAGTCAACAAAGAGAAAGGACTCCCAGTTCAAAAGTTTATCGAGGGAGTAGCGTTGAAGCCTCAGTGTGAAGAAAAGCTGATGGGACGCAGATTTTTTTGCAGGCAGTTTGTTGGGCAAATAATCATCAAAAGAGAGAGGAGACGCAGGGTTGAGGGAATTTCTTCCTCAGAGAATTCCTAGCCAAGGAATTCGAATTCTCACGAGCTGAACAGCAGTAAGGGCAGCAGTTTTACTAGCTCCAGCAGGGAGTGCATAGGCTAGCCCAGGAGCAGCACAGAGGAGAGAGGAGGTCATTCGACTTTCTATTTGTGGCAATAATGGCAACCAGTGGCTTGAGGAATCAGGATAGGTTGGATGGAGCATCCAACTATGTCATCTGGAAGGCAAGGATTTCATTCCTTCTAGATGAGCATGCCCTCAAGACATATGTTGATAGCGTGGTAGCTGTCCCTACAGATGCAGATCCGTTGAAGAAATACAAGGCTGAGATGGCGAAGGCGAAAAGAATGATCCTCAATGGAGTGAAGGATCATGTTGTATGTCACATCACTAGCAGAGGGACTGCTAAGGAGATGTGGGACGCTTTGTCTACGTTATATCAAGGATTTTCCAAGCAGCGCAAGATGTACCTTGAACAGAAGCTGAGATCTGCTCAGATGCAGAAGGGAGCGTGTGGATCCATTCCTCACGAAGCTTCAGGAGACCCATGATGAATTGTCTATTGTGGGGCATCCACCTTAAGAGATAGAGTTGGTGAGACTGGCCCTCAATTATGTCTCAGATGGGTGGCAAGTCTTTGTCCAAAGTATCCTAGGCAGAGCAACTTTGCCAAATTAGGATGAGATGTGTGCAGCTCTAAAACAAGAAGAGTTGAGAGACTTAGTCAAGGTCAAACTTGACAGAAGCAGCAACAGTGGGTCGAAGACCAAGGAGGAGGAGGGTAATGCAACGCTTGCATCAAAGGGATAGTAGGAGTAGCGGAGACGTAAGAGGACGTCTCGAAGATCAAGTGCTTCAGGTGTGGTAAGATGGGTCACTATGCTACTCAATGGCCTCTCAAGAAGAAGGGCAAGGATGAGAGGCATGATCTGAAGGTTGAGCCCACAAAGATCGAGGAAGAGGAGTTCATCCTGACAGTCGAGATACCTTTAGGAGGGAGGCGGGCTGATTTGGAGTTGTAGTTCAAAGGAGCTACAAATGGGCAAGATCCTTGAGGAGCCCACCTCTTGAATCAACACATTGCTACGGGTGCCCAATTTTGTGGTAGCAGGATGGACTAGTGTCGAATGGTGTCGAGGAGTGTTGAAGAGACAGTTGCAGTGGCTAGGAGCACCATAGACTAAGCATGGTAGAGCAAAGTTGGCAAAAGTGCAGATGGCACAGAGCAGAGGTTAGCAGCAGCGCAATAGATTCAGAGGGTTAGCACAAAGATTAGCACCAGTGAGGCTCCAGCATTCACATGGTATCATATTGAACACAGTTAGTTCAGTAGTTCAGAATGTTTTTTCGTTGTTGATGCAGTAGCAGCAGCAGTTTGCAGTGCAGTAATAGTTGGCAGTGGCAGTGCCAACAGCAGCACGGATGCAGAAATTCAGAGGGAGTTGCAATACGGATGCAGTGTTGACAGCAATGTTGATAATATCAGTATCGGCAAAATATCGGCGAGGCTCTAGAAAACATTTTAATGGCAATATCGACGAAAATATCGGCAAGCATAAAAAAAGCATAATATATTCATTTTTTTCATATTTTTAAACATATAAAGCAATAACAACATGAACTAAACACATTGGCACATAAATATGAAGAAAGCATTGATATATATGATGTCAAATAGAAATGATACATCAAACTTCAAAGGCGATACCAAATCCTGTTGATCCCTGATTATTGTCCAATCAAGGACTCAAACAAAATAACATCACATATCCTGTTGATCCCTGCTAATTGTCCAATCAAGGACTCAAACAAAATAACATCACATATATAAAAGTATTTCATCATCATGAGTTATAAACTTATATGTAGCAAAATAAATAAAACTAGCAGCTATCTATCTGAGACCAGTGCCCTCTCCCTAGCAACTATCTTTTTGTCTTGTTCAGCAATTGCTTCAAGAGCTTTTTGTATAACCTTTGCACTAGAAACCATACAAGGCATTACATCTGCATCATGTGCAGGGAGTCTAGCCAGATGGTATTTCAATCGCGTAACCCCTCCTGACATCTTCGTCCCACACAATTTGCATGATATATATATGCCCAATTTGCCCCACCAACAGGCTCCCCATACTCCTAAAATGGGTCCAAGGCTTTTGGCATATTTGACATTTGTAGTGAACTAATTCAAACCTAGGGAACAAAAACAAAAACAAAAAATTGGTATTAAACCCCCCAACACAAAAAATAATAAGTAATAACCACCTCATTTTAAAAAAATTACTATATTATTCGCATTTTGCAATGTGAATGAAAAATGGCAATAAGAAGATGCATAAGAAAGTTGAAAAAAAATGAAGCTTGCTGTCCAAATATGGAGAAAACCCTTGCATTGGCTCATGGGCATGAAAATCATAGCAAATGGAAAAAAAACAAAGAAACAAAATGTTGGTAGGCAAAGAGGCAAGCAAGCATAACCCTAAATCTATGAAAAAATCATTAACATAGGGATTTTTAAAAGCATGCCTGTTAAAGGAAGAAATGAAGTTTGTCTAACTGTTCTTCAATCTTTGATCCACAAAAAAATCTTAGTTGGTGATGATAATTGTTGTTTGATCCTCAATCCCTCCTTGACAACCACGACAAAACTCTTCTCCTTCCTTCTCCAACACTCAGAAACAAAAATGAAGAAAAAAAAGACGATTTTCCCTTTTTCTAGCTGCAGCATAACCTGCCCAGCGATATTTTCTATCGTCTCGCGATATTTTACCGAGATATCGGCGATATCTCAAAAATATCGCAATATTTTTGCGAGCCAAAATATCGCAATATTTCGGCTCGCCGAAAATATTGCGATATTTTCGATTATCGGCGATATCTCGCCGATATTATCATCACTAGTTGACAGTAGCAAGGTCAGCAGCAGTACAGATGCAGCATTTGTGCAAAGGTTGTGGACAACGTGTCAGACATCAACAATGCAGAGGGCGATGTTACAAAACAGTGTGATGCTTCATGTGGAGGCATCACTAGAGCACATTCCTCGCTAAGAGGGAGTGTTGATTTTTGGTAGCATCGGATGTGCTCTAAGTCTCAAGTTTTGCAGGGAGGCTTAGGCACATGTATTCCAAAGAACCCAGAAACAGTTGTATTAAAATAATTAATTATTTTTAATGGGACCCTGAGTCTAAACTTAGGAAAAAAAATAATTAAAGGGTATTAATATAAATTGTGGGTCTAACTTCAAGAAGAAGACAAGGATCAAGCAGAAATGATCTTAGCCATTGATTAGCCTCTAATCTGGGTTGTTGAAGGTCAACGAGGAGATTATTTAAGGAGGCTTGAGGGTCACTTGGAAGACACACCGAGAGAGTTCAGAAGATCGAATTTTTGAAGCAAAGCAGCTACCACAGAGAGATTCAAAGTGAGCTTTTGCAGTGAGGGGCAGGGATAGTATCCGAAGGGAAATCTTTCCCAGTCGGAGAATACTCAGCAGAGAAGGCAAAGGGAGATCTACCAGTGGCAGCTTTGAGCCAAAGGGGTTGACGCAGAGGCAGCGCAGAAGCCAAGAGGGAGTCTGAAATTTGCGAAGGGAATTTGAGTTTCAGAAGATGGGAGTCTTGGTGTGAGACTGAGAGGCAAAATCGAATCACTTGGGCAGCAAATCGACCAGCCAAGGGATTGGCGTTGTCCCCAGTGAGCTTGACGTTGGGCTGACGCAAACACAGCATAGAGGTAGCCAGAAAAGCCAAGGGCAATCCTTCTGGGGCAGGATTAGCCAGGATTTCCAGTGATAGTGTGAGGTAATCTCACAAATCTCTCGATCAAGATTATTCTCTGTAACTAGATTATCGGAAAGGCTTCCAAAGATGTATTCAGATTTTACTACTACATAATAATAAAACCCTCAGATTTGTTGCACCGGTTTTCCCACATTGGGTTTTTCCGGGAACAGTTGTCCAAAAATAATGATGTTATTGTGCTGTATCCGCGTATAAATTAATTAAGTGAACGCTGCAGTGTATGTATTTCAATATTTGCCGTAGGGAACTGAAAATAACTTGTTCATGTAAATCTAACAAGTAGGAGAAATATCATCAATTGCTGCAGTAGGGATTCCAATTTAGGAATTTTCACATGTATGTGCCACCTAACATAATGTTGAAGGTGTGGGAATCCACAATATTAGCTTGCTCCTCATCCTCTTGATCTTCACTTTCTTCTTCATCACTTTGTTCACTTTCGGAGGATGGCTCTTGTTCCACATCATTTGTTGGGGCTAATGTGTTGGGAACTTGAGATGAGATTTGTTTGCCTTCATCATTTGTCTTCCTAGGAAAAGGGTTGTTTTTAGGAATGAAGCTTGACTTTTTAGCTTTTCTAAGGTGGTGAACGTATTCATGTAAAGTCTATACCTTGAGTTCATTTCCTCAAATAGCTTATCAACCTTCTTAAGGAGAACTAAAAGGGTTTCCTCAGTTTGGTCTTTGGATTTACTCTTCTTAACCTCAACTTTAGCTTTAGGAGGTTCATTTACTTCCATCTTGGAAATTCTTAGGTTTTGTTGAACTTCCATGACTATTAATTTGGCCTCAACAAGGCTCTGCGGTTTCTTATCTTTCAACGCATATGTTAGATGGCCACCCACAGCCTTAACAAATTTGTCAAGTATATTAGCATAGCATTGGGGGGTCTCAAGTGGTTAGGTATATCACTAACCACCTTATTAAATTTTTGGATGAATTCTTTTATGTCTACCCTTCCCCTGCTTATGTGGTACAACTTTTTAATGTTGAAAGATCCCTAGGCATCAGATGACCACCTTTTCATGAAAAATTCTTCAAATTGATCGACATCATCTATACTACCATGAGGGAGACTAAGGTACCATTCCCTAACTGGCCCTTCAAAAGGTCAGGCAAATAGCATCATGATCTTGTCATCATATTCTATTAACCTAAGAGAGATCATTCAATAGAATTCATCAACATGATCATAAGAACTCTTGGTGGCATCACCTCTAAACTTGCATAACCAATAATTGTACTTTTCAGGTAAAGGTTCAGGATTGTCACTCAACTTTAAAGGTACAAAAACACTAGCCAAATGCTTTTTACTTTTTGGGTTGGTTTTGAATTTCATTGGTGTTAGAAGTTGTTGCCACCTTGAGAGTAGGATCACCAACCTCTTCAAACTTAGGGAGAAGGTTAGTCCTAACAAGTGATGGAGTTCGTTCTCCCCTTCTTGCAGCAGCCCTAGTCAAAGGAGGAATGTTGTCGCCTTCAAGTAAACTAGGGGATTGGACAATGAATGGAGTAGCCAAAGGAATATTTGAAATGTCATTTATGAATCAATTCCTCAATGATTCACTAGGGAGGTAGACCTACTTCCTCATCGGAAACAGTGCCAAAATGTTATCACTCAAACTAGCAAGGGTCCCAAGAGGGATTCCTATAGAGCATCTACTAGGTAAAGTGGCAACAATGGAGCAATAGCCCACTACCACCTTAGCTAAAGCTCCTTGCTCTTTACGAACTTTCACAGATGGGAGGAGTCCCGGTATTAGGGAAATCACTAGGAGAAATATATCAATGGTGTAAAGGTAGTGATTCCAAGAGCCTATTCAAAGGAGACACTCTAATGATAGGAATTGCTTGCTTTAGAAGCAAGATGAATGGCTCTCCAAGAAGGGCTAGGAGGAGACCTAGACCTAGGTTTGAGGGGTATTTCTTGATGTGAGGTACCCTAGACCAAAAAATCCTAGAAGAATAGGGATTCCAAGCAATCCTTGTGAAATTGGAGTCACAAGGTTGCGGGACCACAAAGAAGCCCTATTGGACCCAAACTAGGTTAAGGGTTTGGGATGAAATTTCAAACAAAGCGACCTTGACCAAGTAAGACAAAAGAAAAGGATCAAGGAGATGAAACTTGACTTTAATTTTCAATGCAATCATCCTTGAAGAAGCCATTAACCAAAAGGAAACCTAGGGAGAATGGTTTAAGAGCTAGGGCTTGGAAAAACTTGAGATTCCACTGTCAGAATGGCTTCAAAATTGGAGGACACCTCAAGAACACTCCAGCGTAGCTCTAGAACTCATTTCATCAATTTTGGATGGCTAAAATAGATTTTGTGTTATGCCCTAGGAAGCCTACTAGAGTTAGGGCTTAGAAAAGAGAAAGAGGAGGTGAGAAAAATATTTTTTTTGGTGATCACCTAGGACTAGACTAGTGCCTAGCCTATTGGGAGAATGTATTCAATGAGATTCAATGTTTAGAGATCCTTATACTCAATCAAGGAGTTCCCCAACAACTTCGCATTGCCCTAGAGCAGCAACTAGGTTACTAGGAAAATTTATACTTCTTTGATGCTGCAATTGACGACTTATCAATGCAATTATGAATAATCATATACCCCTAGGACGCTCATTCACTATACTTTGCATGAACATATGAAAAATCCTCACAGAGACAAGATCAACGAATTCGCATTTCATTAAGGCAGCTACACTAGCTTCATGAGCGAAAATTCTTCATATATTATACAAGTGACAAACACGAGAAATAGATCATGCAAAAGACACTTACAAATATAGCGAAATCTTCCAATCATCCATAGAGATAAAATTGAGGCTCCAAGATAAAAGACAAGCTTTTCCAAACATCAAAATGCATCAAGATTCCAATTCATCCATCAATTGGTCTAGCGAAATTCTCAAGAAGAGATAATGATTCAAATCCAAGTGATGATCAAATGAAATGATCATCACATCAATATATATCATCCCTAAGGGGTTTGATTTGCCTAATAATGCCCCAACTAGTAAAATAATGTGCAAAAGTAACATTGCTTGGTGACAAGCCCACCAAGATAGCTCCACAATACAAAAATAAGCCTCTCAAGAGGGAAACATGATAGATACAATAGATCGAAGGAACATTGAAGAGGCCTAGTGGAGTCCAATGTTTGCCAAGATGAATGAATGAGCTCCAAACATAGTAATAAAGTGGGTGGCCCCTTGATATCAAAGCAAATGACCTGTGGTGCCCCCAAGAGGCTATAGGGGCACAAAACATCCTCATGGGTCTCCAAATGGATCGAACAAGCATGTATCCCATCTATAAGGGTTGAAAGAATGATGCAAGCCCTCCCATTGTCTCCCATGGTGAGACACATCCTCATCTAGGCCCTGGATCAGTTGCCAAGTGTGAGGTGCAAGAGTGTAGCCAGTTGAGCAAGGTGGCCCAGGTGCATCATCATCGTCAAATAGGTGGAACATGATCAAGCAATGAGTAAAACTGAAGGATCCCATGAAGTGTCAATCTACTCTTTGCTATGGTGGATGCCCATGGCTCTCAACGCTCACCCTACAAATGCCATAATGACCTTTTGGAGGGCTTGGACCCCGTATAGGGAGACCAAACCCAAGATGAAGACCCACCTACAATCCTATATAAGATTCAATGTCTCCTCACCTTCCAGCACAACCAAACATTGGTGCAATTGAGTAAATGAGCTTACAAATCATGGATCCAAGTGGCCACTTCATAGTGGCATGCCATTCCATAGTGGCCTTTAAAACGTGCAAGTGTCTCCAAGTTCAAGAAGAAGGTTAAACAAGGACCCTACTAGATAGTTTCAACCTCTAAGGGGGGTACATGTCCATGGTATATGCATCAAATGGCAGCTGGCATGTGATATAATGATGAAACCAAATGGGACATCAAGGGAAGGCTTCGAGCCACATGGCACAGTACAAGGGTAGCTATGATAAGGGAAGCCCACACTTGGGTGTATGAATGTAGGGGGGAGCAATCATAGCTACCCCCAACGAGTAGGCCTCCTTTATCATAGCTACCCTTGTACCATGGCAAGTGGCCTGGAGCCTCCCCTCTTGCCCCACTTCGTTCCACCATTATTTCACACGACACTTACCATTTGATGGATGTACTATGGACCTGTCATTCACTTAGAGGTTGAAACCACCTAATAGGGTCCTTCACTAACGTCTCTTGTCAGGGAAGGAAACATTAGTAGATGTTTAAAGCCCATTTGGAAGAGCATGCCACCATAATTGTCCACTTATGCCCTTTATTAGCTATCTTATTTACTCAATTATACTAATGAATTATTGTACTGCAAGGTGAGGAGACGCATTGGATCTTATATAGGATTGCAAGTGGGTGTTCAACTTGGACTTGGCTTCCCTATACAGGATGCAAGCCCTTCAGAGGGTCATAATGGCTATTGTAGGGTGAGCGTTGAGAGCTATGGACCTCCAACATTGATTGCCACACCATGGGCTTCTACAGCACCACCACATTTCTTGTTCGTGCCCTAGTTATACAGAGATGATTATGCACTTGGAACACGTTGCCCAGTTGGCCACACATTGCACCCGACACTTGGCAGTTGATCTAGGGCCCAGCGGAGGTTTTGTCTCTTCCAGGAAGACATGGATGATGGGAGGGCATATATCATCTTCTAGCCCTCATTTATGGATTATCGACTTGATCTTGAACCATTTGAGACCCATGAGACCAATTTGGAGCCCATAGAGCCCAAGCTGGAGTTTGGAGATATTTTGCAGCATTTGGAGGGCATTCTCCTCTTATCCATTGATTTTGAGGCCCTCGCCGTCATTCTTAGCACATGAGACCTCAACACTAGCATTGGAGAGCACTTCTCAATTACATGAGCTAAAGGACAAATTAAATAATAATTAATGTAACGCTATCTTGGTTGGCTTGTAACCAAGGGTTTGTTACCTTATTTTAACGCTTTAGGGGCTTCATAATTAGAAATTTGAACCTATGAGTTTTGTTTAAATATGAGTGACTCACTGTCATTTGAATTCATCACACTTGGGATTTTTTACTACCTCAATAGAGGAATTTCAGTTTGCAATTTTGTGCGGATATTTGGATGAAGTTGTGCATTTTGATATTTGGAAAAGTTCATTTTCTATTTTGGAGCTTCTTTTTAGCATTCTTGTGGTTGAATATACTCTTCATTGCCTTGTAAGTGCCTTTTAATGCTATATTTATGAAATAATGAATGTCTAATGCATAGAATTTTATTCTTATAGTTATTATTGTGCCCTAATTCATGAAAAAATGTTTAAGGCCTTGATACTATTGGAAAGTTTTGCATGTGTTACTCATAAAATAATGAATGAATGAATAAACGTTTCAAGCATAATTTGCATCCTTGAAACTTTATAACAATTGCTATTGAAGTATAAAAGTCTAAAGTTGTCGTGTAGTTGCATCCATAGATAGTGAAGTTGATTCTTTAGGCATCCTTGAAGAGAGAAGTTAGGAAACCAAGATCATTTTTTACTCTAATCCTCGCAATTGCAAGGCATTGGTCCTAACTCTTTAGTGATCATATTAACTAAACGAAGCTTCTTTCTTTTCACCTCTTTCTTACCTCCTTGTGGTCCCTTTAAGGATAAGCAACCACATCTAGGACTTGGTGCGAAATTTTAGGGAGGACAAATTTTTTCATTTCGTCTTGACAAGACTCTTCCTTAGTGTCTCCTTTAGGCATGCACAAGTTTTGAACGAATTCCGACAGTGGAATTTCAATATAATTGATGCCCTAGTTATCACACCAAGTGAGAACCCTAGAAGCCATCCTTCAACTTTAGGATTCCATCGATTTGGGGTAGCATCGGATGTTCTCTAGCCACGAAATTTGGTGGAGAGGCTAGGGCACATGAGATATCCAATACCCAAAAAGGGTTTGGGCAGATTCTAAACAGTTTGGGAGATATTAAAATAATTAATATTTTTAACGGAGTCCCTAAGTCTAAACTTAGGGAAATTAAAATATTAATGTGAATTAATATAAAATTGTGTTAGAATGGTCCAAAAGTCATGGATCAAGCCAGATCTAATCTTAGTTGTTGATTAGGGACTTAATCTCGGTCGTTGATCTGTCAACGAGAAAAGTATAAGAGGAGGCTTGAGGACCACTTGGAGAACACACCAAGAGATCAAGATTTCGACTTTCTAGGGCTAGGTTTGCTGAGAAAGCTGAAAGAGTGATCTGGAGTTACAGCTAAGGTGCAGTGAATACAGAAGAAGAGAGGCAAAGATAGTGTCGGGAGGATCAACGCAGCAGCCAGGAAAGCTAACGTAGAGGGCAGAAGCCAGAACTGCCGAGAACAGCCGGAATTGCCGAGAACTGCCAAAACTGCCGAGAAAGCTGACGCAGAGGGCAGAAGTCGGAACTGTCAGAACTGTCAGGAAAGCTGACACAGAGGGAAAAAGTCAGAACTATCGGGAAATCTGACGCAGAGGACAGAAGTCGAAACTGTCGGTAACTACCGAAACTGTCGGGAAAGCTAACGTAGAGGGCAGAAAAGGCTGACACAGTCCCTAGAGGCTGATGTTGGGGTTTTTCGTGGGGCAGATTGGAGCTGAGGAGCTACCGGAGTGTTTATCCAGGGTTTCAGCCAGAGCATCTGTCTCCGAAGGAGAGGTACTACTGCCGAAATTTTTCTCTGTTGGGTGAGCCAGATTTGGCACCCAAATTGTATTCTGAAACTACTTAATAAATCAAACCCTCAGATAGTTGCACTGGTTTTTTCGAGGACATTAGTCCAAAAATAATGGTGTCATTTGTGTGCTTGTTTATGTTTCCTTCAGTTGATGATCTGTAATGTGTTGAGCATGTACTTGTGTTTATTTTCAGTATTTACATGGTAAATAAATTGTTAATTAATCAAAACAAGTAGGAAGGAATAAATCAGAAAGTACATGGAGGGTTTCTAACTGTTAGACTTAGAAACTTCAACAGATTCTTTGAAGGTTTTCACTTTAGTACTTGTTGAAGTATATCATGTGCAACCTTTTCTCTTATCTACCTTGACCTTGGATGAACTCTTATATCATAAACTTTCTCAACCCTAGGTCTCGAGTAATCATTCTTTCAAAGGGTTTTTCTTGGAAAGTATTCCTATCTTCTCCCAAAGCTCACACTTACATTAAACCTTTCCATTGAATGAGCCTCCTTTGCTCACTTCAAACCAATCCTAGATACATCTATCACAAGAGAGGGATATTGGGACCCCTCTCGTCGGTGAAAATCCATGAAGAGAAGGGGACTTAGGTTGTGGTGACAATGGGCCTTAGTCCCAAAGTGTTGTTGTGCCCTCTAGTTTTAGCCTACAAACTCGCCCTGCTAGTTTGTGCAACAATAGGTTCCAAACACTGTGCAAGAGCATGAAAATCTAGATATTCCATATCAAAAACTATCCGTTTGAATATGCATGAGGGATTGGAGTCCACCATATGCCCTATAAAGATGAAGCTCAAAATGGGTAGGTGATCCAACCTTCTGGTTGCAATTAACACAATGAAGTCCCATTCCCAGAAAAGGAGATATTGTCCCCCAAGGCACAAATATGATCCAGCATAGCTTGTACCCTAGTAGAACCCTATCTAAGGTTGGATGGATCAAGTGCACTATCCACCTTAATCTAACCCTTGCATTCCCCAATTCAGGTCAAATAGTTGAAGAGAAGCTTTACACTTAGCACAAGAATAATTCTTTGAACCATTGATCAAAAACTAACCCCTCCTCCCCTATCCCCATCCCATTTAACCATGTTAAATTTTATACCAATTACATAGTTTGCATCTTGAAGATAGGCTCCATATACACCCAATGACAAGGATGTGCGGGACCAAGGGTTTGAGCTTACACTAAACAAAAGTCAAGCAATCTCTCATAAAACAAAATAGTAATCCACACACAATGATTGCTGGGATCACTCGTAGAAGTTGTAACAAAACTCTATAGAGAAGGTGAAATGGCTAACATCAACCCTCCTCCTACATAATCATGATCTATGCCATAGAAGGGGCCATTCCAAGCATAACTCATGAGGTTGTGAAGTTCAAATCTAGTTGGTTTGGCTTTTAGAAAAAAAATCGATCTATGGCTAACCTTTCTAAAGAGGTCCTCAAACAACTTGCTTCCTACCTACAATCATCAACCCTCTAACACTTCAAGAAAAAAGGAGAGCTTCATTCAAGGAACAAGGGATTGGCCAAAGTGCTACATGTATTATTCATTACTATGGAACCCAAAGAAGACGTCTCCCTCTCAAGCAGGTTGGTCACAACCTTAAAAGGGAGGTCAAGAGTACTACCAAATCTCTCCAAAGTAGGAAGATATAAAACCCTCTTAGGACTATTAGATTTAACCTGCCAGCTCTCATCAATCTCCATACTTCAAGCCAAATCACTACCACCTGCTAAAGTTGGTTGCGTGGTCTAGCCCCAACAGCTAACTAGAGGACCTGCAAATCTACTCAATGTAAATTGTTGCATCAAACATTCGACACCTGTAGGAACCTCCTAAGCCACAGGTCCATCTATGTTGATACCAAAACCAAATATTGAAAGAGGAACTGGCCCCCAAAAGGAACCTAAGAGGTGCCTTCCTTGGTGACTGAGACTAAACCAAGGAACCTACCTTGCTGATCTGAGCCATCAACATTGAAGTAGCTACATGTTAATTTTAGTTAACAATGGTATGTTCTATGCTTAGCACAATTTACTGCAATTTTCCTTAGTAGCCCAATAATAATTTCCAATTTCCAATAGAAATCACAACAATCACATTGATAGTAAAAGCAAATAGAATATGAAACAAAATGCAGAGGACAAGCCAAGACAAGAGGACACCAGATTTGGCGGATGCTAGAGAAAAACCCCAATATGGGGAAAACCCTTTGATCAATTCTTCTTCTTATTAAATAAAAAATTTAGCAGAGAGAGAGCGAGTACAAAATTCAACCCAAAACAGCTTTGTCAAAGGAGAGAGAAAATTGTTGCAATTTTTTTGCAGTCAAACAACAATCAACGCAAGTCAAACAGGGCATAATTTCTTGATTTTTGTGCCCAGAGATGCAGCCTATAAAAACTGAACCTTTGACCCTAAAAACGTTATCAAACTAGGTCAGCAAGTCCTTGGTGAATGTTGTTCAAACTTGTCCCAAAACTCTGAAATTTCAGTCTACAATTCTGCCCAAATACTCGTCCTCCTTGCCACACGTTTGAGAGAGAGAAGTTGCCTAATATTGTACGAACGAATCAAATGGAGAGAGAGAAATATCTATGATTGATGTATGTGCCAAATGAGGTGTGAGGTCTCTTGTATTTATACAACTCATTGTGGGTGAAGAGACACATCCATTGGGCTTCTTGAGCCTACATGATGATGAGGCTGACCTGAACAATTTGCACGTGTGGGCACAAATTCAAAATCACACTTCTACTTTTCCAAATGAGATGATGTTTATATCAATCTTGGACCTCTCGAAAAGAGGAATCCAATGCAATCATCATCTCCTTCAAATGAATTGTCCCAAGGTGGAATTTGGCCCTAGTTGCCAATTTTAACACTCCCTCTAAACTAGGGAGAATTCCACCTACCAATCCATCTATCATCATGCCATCCTGTCATCAAGTACTATCTCTGTCATCTCATCTTTTCCTTGCTGAACCATGAAGTAATAATGAAAAATAATCGATCGAGAGTGAGTCACAAGACCTTACCACTTTCCATTGACAAAATTCAGTCCAGAGGTAGAACCTCAAATGATCCTAGATCAAATTGTTGAACACCATGCATCCTATACATAGGGAGTACGGCAGTACACAATGCGTCCATTGGTAGTGCTATGATCCCTATCCACATTTCCCAACTCATTGGCCACATGAGATTGTACTTCCAATGAGTCCCTGACTACATGGGTAGGATCAATG
Organism: Pinus taeda; assembly: GCA_000404065.3. Classification (NCBI taxonomy): domain Eukaryota; kingdom Viridiplantae; phylum Streptophyta; class Pinopsida; order Pinales; family Pinaceae; genus Pinus; species Pinus taeda. The sequence continues at coordinate 230,960 of APFE031298721.1, read as the reverse complement.
TCGCACGAAGTGCCCCCCCCCCAACGGTTCCAAGCTTTGAAGCGCGTCCTGTACGGAAGCGCCTAGGAAGCTTGGCCGGAAGCGCGCTTCCGAATTTTTTTCCGCTCCCTGGAAATTCGAAAGTGTGGTACGGAAGCGCCACTTCCGAAGCGCGCTTTGTATGACGCTTCGGAGGAGGAACCGTATGCTGCCCGTACGCTTCCAGAAAAGCTTCCGGAAAATCGTTTTTTTTTTCAATTTTCTTTTTAATTTTAGGTGAGTTTGCTTGTTGGGGGTGGGTCCACCTTGGGTTAGGGTGACGAATGAAGGCAAAAAAAAAAATATAAATATAGCATATGCTCCCTCATGGTAATGTTAAATTCTTAAAGTAAAAGTGACATTCTCCTTTATTTTTCATTTTCATCCTTTTACTTAAATTTTTAACATTACCATGAAATGACTCAGGATGTTTGAAAGTGGTTCCAGCCTCATTGGACTTCATATGGAGAAAATAGAATTTCATATTCTATTCAAAATTCAGCAGACTTAACAGTTTTCAGGAATTTAGGATCAATGGGATTGTGGCATTTCATTAGATTATATCAAGTATGAAGGTATGCGATTAGCATTTAATCAAGAGCACCAAGCCCTATATGTACCCTAGTGTTGGTGGTGTTAATTTTTGAACTCCTTTGTCACGCCCTTAGCAAAAAATTACCTTTCAATCAAGTCAAAATCATCGATCAATCATGTTAAGCTTTTTCTACCATATT